>PVJN01019066.1:0-38244 GCA_004026805.1 Lasiurus borealis | reverse complement strand
AAGAGTCTCCTCTGACTCAGGTAGGGAAAATGCAGCGTTGCCAGGAATGTGATACATTTGTCACAAGTATGGGAAAACACTTCAAGAATTGGCCAGAATGCATGTATATAAGCATAACCGATGGATACAAGACACTTGGGGGGGGGGCGGGGAGGAGGCAGGTGAAGGCATGTACTGGGGGGTGGGGAAGGCCAGGGGGAGGTCAATAGGGAGGGTGGGGAAAGGAGACCTATGTACTACTATTTGTAATACTTTAAACAATAAAACAGGAAGAAAAAAAAAGAATTAGGCCCAAGTCTGTATTGCAGGTTTGTTCCCTGGCCCTGGTCATGGTGCAGGAGGCAACGAATCCATGTCTGTCTGTCTCCGTCTCCTTCTCCTTCTCTCTCTCTCTCTCTCTCTCTCTCTCTCTCTTTCTCTCTCTCTCTCTCTCTCTCTCTCTCTCCACCCCTCCCCTCTGCCCCTGCCTGCCTTCCTCCCTCCCTTTTATTCTCTCTAAAAATCAATGAGAAAAATATCCTCAGATGAGGATTAACAAAAAATTTGCTCCCAAGATTGGCAATCAGAACCCAGAAAATCCCTGTCACCATCTTGCCAAATGGCCCACCTCTGGCACCTCCAAACCCTCAGTCTCCTCGAACCCTTTAGGTCTGACATGCCCGAAGACGAGGTACCCAAGGAAATTTGAATTTCAGATCAACAGTGACTCATTTTTCATACATCTAGAATTTACATAGGACATATCTCTACCCAGAAGTTGTCTGCCCTTCGTCTGAAATTCAAATTTACGTGGACATCCTGTTTATTTGCTAGACTTGGCAGCTCTAAAGTGAACCCAACTCTCTCCTTCCAGCAGACCAGGAAATGGCTCTCATGGGAACAGAGAGGTGTTACAGGTCCCTGCTGCTCCCTCCTTCGCCCCAGACGTGAGGAGGACATCTCTGACACCCCGAGGCTTTGCTCACTTGGAGAGCATGCTCTGTTCTCCCCCGCCTATTCTTTAATCTCTGTACCTTGACTTCATTTCATCCCTACCTCCAGCCTCCCGCTTGCCCTTGAACTCCATCTTGCCCTGAGACTTATCACCTCTCTGCAGAAACCTTCCCTGGAAAACACACAGATACACACACATGGAATCTGAGTGAAATTCTTCCCTTCACGCGTACAAACATTCATCCTAGCCATTACTACCTTCAGACGGGAAGCACTTGTACATGTACCTGCCCCCCACACACACACATACACATGGGACACCAGATTATCTTAGAGTAGGACTGTTTGTGCATTGCTCTATTCCCACCACTCTTTCCAGGATCTGGCTTTCAAAAGGGTTTGAGAAATAAATGAATGAGTGATATACTGTAATTTCTTAGGGGGGAAAAGTGTCCAGCACCTTGAGAAGCAAACAAGAACTACTGGGGGAAGGAGGAGTCCTTTCTTATGTGTCTGGCCTTAGAAATCCCCCGAAAACCCATTTACTAGGAGAGCACACATGTCCCTGCATTGCAGGGCCCAGCAAAGCACTTGCAGACAGACGAGAAGATGGGTGATTCTCCATGTCCAGTCAGACTGGACCTAAGACCTGACAACCACTGTTGGCCACACCCGTTGGCCAGCACCTTTGCCAGTGTCCTCTCGGAACTGGTCTTGAACTACATGTGGCTTCCCCTCCTACCCTGACTTCATAGCTTCTGTAATTCACTCTGCTAAATGTGCTCTAACTTACTGCCCATTAAACTAGAAGCCAAGCTCTGCTCTTCACTCAGTCTCCCCTCAACTCTCTCCTCTTTTTGTTGGATGACAGCTTGGCGGTCCCTCCTAATTGCTGCATGGGTCCTCAACACCTGTGTTTTATGCTCTTCCATGAAACATTTCTCCAATGAAAGCCTAGGAGAACAATGAAAACCAAAACCCATCTGCAAATGGAGAATTATACATCCGACGGCAATAGCACCACTAGGTCACAGGCGAGGTCGTTAAATCACGGAGCATATCCATCCAAACAGAGCACACTTCTGAAACATTTATGCCTGAGATTTCAAACGGCTGGAACTGAGACATTCGGAGAGAATTCCCAAGAAAGCCTTCCACCTGGCTCCAAGGCCTGCGCGAGAGCCAGGGAAGGCGGCTTTCATCCCTCTCTCTCCCGGTAACACCAAGGGAAGGAGCGTGTCTTGAGAAATGACAGAGCAATCTGTCTGACTGCAGGATGAGGCTAGGAAATGCAGGGGAAGTTTCAATGAGAATACGTGCTTCCTCTTCTAAACTTTGAATATTAATTCTAGTCTAAAGTCGAGAGAAAGGGCCTCGTCATCATAAATAAGATGGGGCTCACCTTCCTTTGTTTCTGCGCAGGTCTAGAATGTGGGACCGGTGAGACGGTCTTGCTGCCTGAGGGTAACTCCCATTGAAATTGAGGGGGCTAACCTGTACTCTCTTTAGGTGATAAGTTGGCCTTGAGGTCAACCCATGTGACAGTCACTTCCTAGTTGCCATTTTTGTATCAGCAGAACCACCTGGTAATGCTCCGCTGGATCTTGCGCTTTGGCATCGTTTGCCTTATCTTTGCACTGGCGAACATATGCAATTCAGGTAAGTCCAAAATTCTCCTGCTTTAAGATGCGGGTCAAGAGGAGGTGAATCCAGGCAATACCACTGACGGCGAGATGGCTAGCAAAGCCCTCCAGGGCCAGAGTGATCTGAAGATGGATGAGCCCAGGAAGGGGGCACCAATTCAGACCTGAGACCTCAAGCTGCAAATCACCCATAGATTCCTATGGGTGAACAGAGCCCAAAACTAGGAGGAAACTGACAGAGAAACTGGGAGAAGATTCCTACTCTTTCTTACCCAAGTCTGGTTCCAAATGGACAATGAGGGGCTGAGGGGGAACAGCCATGCACTGACTCCCCACAGTGTTCAGTCACCAGACCACCAGTAAAGCGCTAAAGGTCGTTCGGTTGTATGAGTCCTTTCTTTTCTCTTCTCCCTGTAACTTCAAAACCCTAAAAGGCCAAAGCTACTAAAGAAGGTTGCCAGTACACCACTCACCTTTATTTGTGGGTTTTGCGGGGGGAATCTCTCAAGCCATGCCCTGCTCTAAAACTGGAAATCTCGTGCTAATCTGGAATGCTCCAAACCAGACATGGGCCACTTCCCTTCTGCTGATGCTTCCTTTTCCAAAGAGAGCAAAATGGAAGGGAACCAGCTGAGAAATGTGAACCTCCACAATCGACTCAGCCCCCGAAAGACATTTCAGCAGAGGTATTTCCTTCCCCTTGGTTAACTGTAACATTGCTTCAGATGCCCATCTTACTCTCATTCATGCATCTGCCCTCCTTTTGTTCCAGATTTTGGAGAGAGGGGGCTAGTTTTCTCACAAAACCCGGCTCTATCCTTTGGATCTCACAGTTTCCAGAAAAGAGAAATGACCACCAGTCTCCATTGCTCAGACAAACCCCTGCATCTCTGCCCATCTCCCTCATGCTGAGCAGAGTAAGAGACATGCAGTTCCTTCCCGCAGTCACAGGCAGATATTCTGTGGCTCCTGCAGAAGGTGGGATGGGGAGGCAATACTCATGGGCCAACCACTGGGTGGGCTGGTATTTTCACTCCTCTATCTCATTAAATATAACACCAATGGACAAGAAGTAGGATTTATCGCCCCATTTTACAGAAAAGGAAACTGAGGCAGAGAGGTCCGGCTCCCCGCTAGGTCACAGCGCTAGAACCAGATGGTGGTGTGAGGCTGCCAGGGCTGGACGTGAGGAGAGCTCTTTCTGGATGACTCACGACTGGCTCTGTGACTTTCTAAAACCCACTTAAACTCCCTGTTGGAGCTATTAATATCATCAATTCTCCTAAATTGGAATAAACTTCTCTGCTCACCCTCTCCCTGCTTCCTGTTTCCTTGTCCTGTGGTGCCGCTGAATTAAAGCCTACAGAGCTCCCTGAATTCCTTCAGGGGGAGTTTCAATAAACACAAGTTATTAACCTTCGAAGCACCCAGAGTTGTGAATGAAGAAGTTATAGAAATTATCATAACGTCCTGCTGGGGTTTGATAATGAACAGAGGCTTTCTTGCATTGTCAAACACTTCCCCTGAAGGGAACCCCTCCGGCTCGAATGGGCATTAATGCCAACGTTAGTCCCTGGCTCTTCTCTCTTCTGTTGTAAGGAGAGGTCAAGTGCCTCTTTCCAGAGCCTCTCCGGTAGCTTCATGGAGACTCTGAGCTGCAGGTGCTAAGGCTACTGAACAACACAGCTCCGCCATTCTCTGGCTTTGACTCCCAGGTGCAGTGGAAATACTGCTGTGACAACGCCTGATGGGTGAGAAGGTGCCACTGCTGGGAGGTCAGACCCAGAAATTCAGTATACGCACTCAATATTCACTGCTCCGCTCTCTTCACTCTGATCATGTGTCAGAGAAGGACCTCGCTTTGTCCACCCAAGCCACACAAGCAAGGGGAAACCAAGCTAGGGTTGTGCTGTGAGAAGAAGGGGAAAGAAAGGGGGAAAGTAGAGCTAATGGGGACACCCCACCCTTCTGTGGGTCTAGACAACACAGCTGTTCCGGATTATGCAAATACTGTGCCTGAGCAGGAAGGAAGGGAAGGGTGTGAGACTCATCAACTGACCATCAGTGATTCTCCCATCACATTCCCTACCCTACGCTTTGCTCTAAGCTCACCATGTTCCAACATCTCCAACTGCAGCCCGTGCTCAGGACTGGGCGGCCACAGAAGAGTCTGGCTACCTCCCCCAGCTTCAAGGTTTTGTCAAGCCAACGGGGCTAATAAACTTGAGTTGAAGGTATGGAGGAAGGCACGTGATCATCACACCAGACTTCACAGATCTGACCTACCCGCACTGGCTGCCAAAAATCTTATTTGCATACACACTATCTGCGGTCCTAGGGAGAATGGGAAAGGGCAATTCTGGGAACCTGGGAAGGTCTCAAGGTCAAAGGGCATTGTCGCTAAGCCTTATGTCAGGCAAGCATGATTGTGCCGAGTGTCTTCCAAAGCAAGTAATTTCTTTTCACTACTGTTATGATTAATATTTATCCTTGACTGGGCATGGTAAAGCCTAAGAAGTTTGGAATCACACAGATGTCGATACAAAGGCATAGGTGCCCTTGAGTAAGGTGCTTGGCTCAGTTTCCTCTTTGGTAAAAAAAAAAAGGGGGGGAGGCGGGAGGTTGTGATAGCAACCCCTTCATAGTAACACTGTGAGGTCTGACTTTGTTAACTGCATGTGAACCACCCAGCACAGTGTCTGAGCACTCAATAAAGGACAGTCACTCTACCAGGTAGAGTCTACTAGTGGCTAGGTAATAAGTAAGGTAATATTAACTGTCTGAAAGGAATCTGAAGGAAGGAGAAAGATGGTAACAGAGAAGGACTTCCCTTTCTCAGATGAGGGCTGCTTTTTAAGTAAGGAAAAAAAGCACAGTACAACCAAAAGTTATAAAACTTGTCTCCTGCCTATGTGTAAGAAGAGCCAGACCAGTATAGAGCCAATTAAGAGGCAGGAGAAATGAGTCTGCCTTGTAAAAAAAAAAAAAAAAAAAAGACCTTGAACTTCATGAAGAATGGTTGGACCATGGAGGCCACAGTGGGCCATGGGAGGCCCCTGCTGATGTCCAGACTTCGGGCCACTTACATTGACCAATGGGACCTTGATGCCCACCCTGAGGTTTCTCCTGCCCTCCTGCCAGGGACTAGAGCCCGCCATACACCCTGCTACCCACGCTGTGACTCATCTAGGGACAGGAGGCCGTGCTCCTAGCAGAGATCTGAAAATCCTCAGCTCTTTGTTTGACCCCCAAAATAACTGCCAACAGCTCTCCCTAAAACACCAGCCCAGAAAAGTGGGCGATGCATCTTCTCCATTAACCACGCGGCTCACCTGGAAGGCCGGCTCCTGGAGGAGCGCCCCCCCATGTCCCTCCACCTCCCACAGAGAAAGCCTGTGCATATTAAGAGGAACGTCCCGCAGGCAAGGGAGCCCAGGAGGGGGGCTGCCTTGATTAAAGCGGGTTGTTCTGCCAAGAAGCCTTGAATATGCTCCCCCGGTTCGGGGCTGTTAGAGCGGCGCGGAGGCAGCAGGCGGCATGAATTGCCTTTTATCTAATTGGAAAACTCCCACTGAGTTTCCAAGTGCCCATTTAGACAGGCAGATCAATAAAAGAAATGGGGAGCGGGTGGCCACGGAGATATGATGTCGCCGGGCTGATCCTCTGTACATCTGCTTAATAAAGATTAACTCGTCCTGGTGGCGGCACAGACCCGGAACACCCTCCTCGCTCCAGACTGCACCGGATTCCACTGGTTTCCAACGAGCAGACGTTGCTCGGGAGCCCCGGGCAAGAGACCCCCGCTCTGTCTTCTCTTTATATCTGGATTCGAGAGTTCAGGTGGAAGGGAGGGGAGAGGTCGGGTCCAGAGCCTTGGGAATTTGCCTAGGATCTTTCTGGCATCTTCCCAAAATGGCACTCCCGTGATCCAGATAAAAATGCAATGAGCCAGATGCAGAGATCCACAGAAAAGAGAGAGGAGAGAGAGACATCAGGCTCCCTTGCCATTCCGTACATTTTTATTGTGTCACCCTTGCACCATAATGGACGCTTTCTGATCGCCTGCTTTAAGAACTTCCCAGTTGACGCCACCTTTCTCCCTGTCTCTTTTTCATCACTGAGTTGGGGGCTCTAACTTTCATTCCTTATTCCCACACGGCCACCGTGTCCTCGCTGCTGTCCCCTTTCTCCCCCACCCCATCCCATAAACGGCCAAGCCCACTTCTAATTTCAAACGCAAGCTTTTGTTCCAGGCTACAGTGTGGAGGCTGATTCCCTTCAAAAGGAAAAGTGCCCTGTGGCCGAAGGTCCAGAAATAGAAGTGGGGTTGAATAGGGGATTGGGGAGGCTGGGAGGGGAGAGTGTGCACACGCGCATGTGTTTGCACTGAGCTGGGAGCATTTCGTTTCTATTGGGGAAATTTTTAGAAAGCTGGGAACCCTGCCTTTCATTCCTGTGCCCCTCCTTTGACTCCTGCAGAAGTTTCTCTCTGGGCAAGGGCTGCCGGCGGGAACCTGCTGACACTCGGCTTTAATAAGGCATTTTCTCCTGCTCAGTCCTATGGAGAAGGCACCAGCTCATACCTGGGCCATGGGTCGGTTTCCATGGAAATGACTTCAGAGTCACAAATAAGGCGGTATTATGTTCTCTCAGCAGGACTAGATGAGAGCTAGGAGCTACAGAGAGAAAAAGGAAGGGGGGAGGGGGACAGCACTAGAGGGAAGGGGTGGGGAGAAGAGAGAGACAGAGAGAGAGAGAGAGCGCCATAGAGTGTTGTTGGGACAAAGCAGGTTTCAGAGAGGGTGGGCAAGAGGAGCGGAAATGGCATTGTCTCCTTTGAGAGAGGACTTCCATTTTCAGAGATAAAGGGAGGAAACCCCATTCCAAAAAATCCCCTTCACCTTTTCTTCTTCTACTGGCTGCTTTCTCAACTGCCTCATTGGGTAGGGGTGCAAAAAGCCTGCAGAGGAAGGGGTGGGGGAATCAGGACAGAGTAGGAGGCGAGTCAAACTGTGTCTCTTCCTCTCGTGCTCAGCAGGAAACTCAGAGCCTCTTGTCCATGGCTCTCTGACAAATCCCAGGCCACACTTAAACACTTCCCAAAATTCCTGAGCCCTGCAGGACCTGGCTTCCTTATGAAGACTGTTCTCCCGAGACAAGTGCTCTGGGAGGGAGCTTTTCCTTCAAAGCTTCATTGCTTTACTCTCTGTCACTGTGCACCAAAGTCTGGGACTCAAGACCTACATTCAGACTCAACAAGCGAATACAAGCACCAAGCTTTTTCAGCTAAACCATGAGACTGTATATCGGGCAATGAATTCTAAAAGTCTGCCTGTGTCATGCTTGCTGTTTAATGTATATAGAGATTTCAAAGATCACAATGCTTTTGATGCAACATGTTTCCTTTGAATCCTGAATCCATTATCAAGACACCCAGATTTTCAAAATGATTACAACCTTACATGCTTTCTTCTGAGCCTTAATCCTTTTCTGGTGGCCACTGCCACCAGCTCTATCTTGGTCCGCAGTCTAGACAAACTGGGCGGCTCCCTCTGTAATGTGGTTTAGGCAGCACTAAAAGTCTTGCCAATCTAATATTTTCTCTTCCTATCGACTAACATCGGTGTCTAAAATCCCACATTCAAATTACCCCTTTCTGTCTTCAAATATCTCTCTAGCCAAAAACAAAGATTTAGGACCATCTTCCCTAACTTTTCAGTATGAATGTGTTTTCAGATTAACTGACAAAGTGGGATTTGGGGGTGAATGAATTCTGATGCATAAAGTAGGGGACGTTTCCTTGACGGCTGGAAATATTGGATATGGAACCAGATACTTGATTCATTGACCATTACTTGTGGGTCACAAGGAGTCAGAGAAGACCACTGAGCAAATGCTCAGTATTACTGTCACAGGTTTTCAGCCTGAGCTCCTATCTAAAAACAGTCAGAGTGAAAGGAAATGAACTCCCCTCCATCTTGTCCTTTAGGGCTGGGCCCCCTGCCTAAACCCCCTCCCTTTTCTGGAAGTGGCCAGAAAAAATTCCATCAGAATTCATGGAATCACTAAGTCATTGCCAGCAATGACTTAACTTCCCCGACCCCCACCCAAATGGACCAATGAAGCTCCAGGAACACAGCGAGGGTCCTAATACGGCTAAACCACAGAAAGACCCCAATTCAAGTGACCAATCTCTGTAACCCTCGTCACTTTCCTAAGCCCCCTAATTATCCTACCCCATAAAACTCATTGTTCCCGCCCGGCTCGCTCTCTCGCCTCGCTGCTGCACCAGAAAGAGGCTGAGAGCCAAACCCGGGTTTGAATAAAGACTCTTTGCTTTTGCATCGGAAAAGGCTCCTTGGTGGTGGATTATTGGGGACCCCGAACTCTGGGCACAACAAGAGTGAGTTGGATAGACCAATTACCTCTCTGGCACTCAAAGAGCAGGAGCGCTGGATGCAGGTCCTTGGTTGGTCCAACTCTTAATCTTCAATCAACATCTAACCTTGACCCTGGAAGATAATGACAAGGAACTGGAACTACAGCTTTAGACTCCTCTCCAGCATCAGAATTCATGGAATCACTAAGAATTGCCAAATAGGTGGGGCCAGGGGCGAAGGCTTGAAGCTCTCTGCTCAGCTCACTATGAGTTCTTTGACAGGGCGCAATGGCTCCAGACAAGCCAGGGTCTCCACCCAAATCTGTATTTTCCTCTCTATGGAATGGGAGATGGAAGGGTGAGCCTTGAACTAGCTCAAGAGGCCAATTGCAGAATCTGTGGGAGCATCCTATGCAAGCAGTCAGCAGCGAGCCTAAGATCTCCCTAAAGCAGCGGTCAGCAAACGGCGGCTCGCAAGCCACATGTGGCCCTTTGCCCCCTTGAGTGTGGCTCTTCCACAAAATACCACGGCCTGGGGGAGTCTATTTTGAAGAAGTGGCGTTAGAAGAAGTTTAAGTTTAAAAAATCTGGCTCTCAAAAAAAGTTTCAATCATTGTACTGTTGATATTTGGCTCTGTTAACTAATGAGTTTGCCGACCACTGCCCTAAAGCATAGAAGAGTAGAGAAACCACTTTACTTTAGGACTGGAAATAATTTGGTTAATAAAAAACTTAACTGAAGCAGAGAATCATAAAAAACTGATGCATAACACTCAAAATAGTTTATTGTAACATAAAATAGAAACACACTTTCTCCTGCTAACTTTTTATGTGGAGCCACAATGTTTTCTTTAAATATTAAAATGATAAAAGTCCTCCATCATCTTTCTTCAAAAAGCCAAATCCATAACTCATCATCTACAATTTCCCATTTCCATTTTTTTTCAAAGCAACGTGAAAATGTAAGGACATTAATGGGATAATGTGAGTGCAAAATCCTCCCATAATTTTCTGTTCCTCTGCAATCATTTATAGTCATCTCACCCACACCTAATTCAACCACAATTTTTTTTAGCAACTTTCATTTATTGAGTCCTTTCAAAACATGCAACTTGGTTTTCATGGAAACAGTTTATTCATGCTCAATGTTCATTGGTTTAAATATTTCATTAAATCGTAACTTCATCAGTTAATGTCATTAATTGGTTTGTGAAGGTTGGTTAAGAGATGTTCCACTGTTATTTTTTCTCTCTTAAGGCAAATTCTCAACCTAAAAAGGCACATCACATTTTTTAAAATATGTTTTTATTGATATCAGAGAGGAAGGAGTGGGAGAGAGAGATAGAAACATCAATGATGAGAGAGAATCATTGATTGGCTGCCTCCTGCATGCCCCCTACTTAGGATCAAGCCCGCAACGCAGGTATATGCTCTGTCCAGGAATTGAACCATGATCTCTTGGTTCATAGGTTGACACTCTACCACTGAGCCAAGCCAGGCAGGCATCATTTTAAATATCAGGAGTCATTTCTCATAGAGTGAGACCTGTCCATGTAACAAATCAGAAAATACTGTCTCAGGATTCAAAAGTAATTGGGGGAACCTCTGACATGACAGAGGGAAGAGGTCACAAATCTCTACATCACAAATCTGGATGATATTACCCAGACAGCTATTTCACGATCCTGGAAATCAACCAAGGTCACAGAACAAGCTGAGAAGATTTGTTCATAAAGCACTACTGACTTCGGATAAGAACAGTGAGAATCTGTAGCCTATCTGCCCGGGGCTGACCCAATCCCTCTCCCTTACCCTGTTAGAGCAGCTCGCACAGCGGTTCTAACAGGTGGGCCGGCTGTCCATTACCCACAGCGTCTCTGCTGGAAGGGATGACTTCATTTGAAGCTAACGGTGGAAATCTGGTTCCGTGCAGGATAAGTGGCAATCTCAGTGGGGAGCAAACAAGGTCAGCCATTAGGACAGTCTGGGGTAATGGTCCTATTTGGGGCAACAGTGGACTAGAGGACTAGCCAGAACTTTAAGAGGGAAATACAAGAAATGAGACATTTGGAGAGGCACCTGGCCAGCCTTCCACTCATCCCTGGCTGATCCACAGTTGGCACGCATGTGCAGGAGAGACCAGAGAGAGCCTTGTGAAAAGTAAAAGCCAGGAAAGACTTTAAAGGGCCTGAACTTGGGATGCTTTCTCGAATCACAGGCCCAGCACTGGGTGGAAGTTCTACTGGCGGAAGCACCTGCAGT
This sequence comes from Lasiurus borealis, assembly GCA_004026805.1. NCBI lineage: Eukaryota > Metazoa > Chordata > Mammalia > Chiroptera > Vespertilionidae > Lasiurus > Lasiurus borealis. Next base: position 27,027 of record PVJN01019066.1, on the reverse strand, counting down.
GACGCCTGGTTCAAAGGTTGACGCTCAACCTCTGACAAACACAACCTCTGAGGAATTAATGGCTGGCCACTAAGCTATGCAGACTCAAGGACAAATCCTAGGAAACAAGATAAAAATAAAAACAACAACTAGACCTACATGTTTCTATATCTACAGGGTGTGACAAAAGTAGGTTTACAGTTGTGAGTACCTGAAACAGTTTGTTCTTGTATTATTTATTATTAAATTTTCTATATGAACAACTGTAAATCTACTTTGCCACACCCTGTATAAATATTTTTTTTTTTAATTTTAAGCAAAAAATATTTCCAAAACATAACATTTTACATATTTTTAAGTGAGTAAAGACATCAACAGATTTTATAGGAAAGTTACTAAACAAACAAAAACTCTAAGGAGGGGAAAAAAATCAGAATCCAGATTTGGCTATAATTTATTACCTAAAATTCCAAATTTTAAGACATAAAAAGAAATTTAAAAAGTCTAACACATATGCAGGAAAAAAAGCAGACAACAGAGAAATTGTCTCTGAGTGTCCCGATGTTAGATTTAGCAGACAACAAATACAAAGTAATTGCTATATTTAAAGAATGAAAGAAAATTATGTTTAAATTAAAAATGAACATGCCAATAACAGACAGACAAAAGGATATACTATAAAATCTTGGAATAATTTCAGATAAAGAGGGAATAGAATTAGAAAATTGGAATTAAAGAGAGTAAAATAAGTGAGAGAATGCCTTCAAAAAATTAATAATTTCCAAAAAATGTTTAAATATTTTAATTTATTAAAATCATGAATTCTATATCTGTAATAAGCAAGGTGTCACCAAATAACAGGATAAACCTTTACCTGAAATCTAATTTTCAGCCTCGTGTGAAATAGAATGATTTGGGTCCTTATCATTTTCACTGTAACATGGAGATTCTCTTTTTAAAAATATATTTTTATTCATTTCAGAGAAGAGAGAGGTAGAAGCATCAATGATGAGAGAGACTCACTGATTGGCTGCCTCCTGCACGTCTCCTACCCCAGCACGTTACCTACTCCAGGTAACATGAAGATTCTTGAGCTAAATCTTAGGAACTCTACACACTTTGCAAGAAAATTAAAATGAAGCTAACTCTTTCTTTCCTTGTTGAGTTTGTTATCCTGGCTTTTTCTCAAGTGTTTTTATCCCTAGAATTTCAAACTCTAGACCTAGATTTTGATATATATATAACTTGACTGCAAGTCAAAGATACACACATCCTCCCACAGTCAGCCTCCCTTGCAATATGCAGAGAGATTAAGCAGATTGTGACATAAAAACCCCGCGTGTGCCAAACATGTGGGTGTATGCACTTCTTCCTTCTGCATAACCAATGTGATTTTGTCTAAGGCGCCGGTGCAGCGTGAGAAAAATACAAATGAGAACTTCAAAAATACTGCGTAAATGAGCCTCGGTTTACTGATAGTATTCCTGATGCTTTCTGCTGCCTAGGAGAAGACGTCCATCATCTTCCTGGTGTGTGTTGGTAAAGAAGAGAATACAGTGGTACCTCGAGATACGAATGCCCTTACATACGAGAGTTTTGAGATACGAGCTGTCGAGCGAGCGATTTTTGCTTTGAAATACGAGCAACAGTTGAGATACGAGGAATCGTGCGGATCGGCCGGCTGCACACGACCCACCGGTTTACCGCGACTCGAGCGTCTCATAGTTTCCCACGCCTCAAGGTTACGGAACAAATTAAACTCGTATCTCGAGGTACCACTGTATATCCTAACCATGTGTGTTAGGAGCTTTGTGGCCAGACTCGGCCATCCAGACAGCCTTGTGAGGTCCAGAGCAAAACTGAGGCCAACCTTCCCTGAGAGAACCCGAGAGCCACAGTGGCAGGTGGTAGACCTTAGTCAACTTCTCTTCCCTGGCAGCCTCTGCAAGGGTCCTCTCCCTGCACCTCGCAGCACTGTCCACTTCCACAGCGTCCCCGTGGCCATCTTTGCCACCGGAAATCTGCAGTCACACGGGTCTCCAGGCTGAGGGCGGTCCCCTACTGGTTTCCTCCCAGGCCTGCCTGCGTCCTCGCAGCGTTTATCTACCACTGTCGCTAACTCCGAGAGGGCATAGCACAGGTTTCTCTTCTGCGATTTATGGTAATTTATGCAGAGTGTCCTAACACGCAAAATTGCCGGGCCAGTGTTTAAGAACACACTCGTTTGTAAGCAGATTAAGAACGCCCATTTGCATTCAAAACGCAAATGTGCTCCTGTCAAACGGGTCCCCTGTAATCATTAAAGGATGCCCGACTATCAGCTCTCACAAAGGCTTGCAAGTTGGGAATTTCCACTTTTTTTTAATTAAATCTTTATTATTCAGATTATTACATTTGTTTCTCTTTTTTCCCCTCCATAGCACCCCTCCACCCGGCTCCCACCCCTCCCTCTGCCCTTACCTCCCTCCCATTGACCTCATCCATAGGTGTATGATTTTTGTCCAGTCTCTCCCTGTACACCCCTCACCCCTTTCCCCCTGAGAGTGATCAGTCCACTCCCTTTCTGTGCTCCTGATTCTATTATATTCACCAGTTTATTCTGTTGATCAAATTTTTAATTCACTTAATTTTTAGATTCACTTGTTGATAGATATGTATTGGTTGTTCAGAATTTTGTGGCTTTTACCTTTTCCACTTTTTAACAAAACAAAGTAAGTTGGTTCGGAGGAGTGACTCCCACAGTCCTTCAAACAGTCCTTCGGCTGCACGGCCACCAAGACCCAGTGAATGGGCCACCCCTATGGGCAGAGCCACTGGAGTCAATGAGTCAGTGAGCCTCATGGGTGGAGAGCCTTCCCCAGTCTCCCTCGCTGATGTCCTACCCAGTCTTACCGGGTCCAACTTCCTGGAGCATTTAGGTCAGCTAAGCCCTGGGAAGTCTCCTCAGCCCCCAGGAAAACTGCCACTCAGAAAGAAGAGAAGTTGAATATGCAATCCAGATGCATGTTTTATTTAAGCGCAGATGTTCTGCTCAGAGTCCTCCTGTCCCCCTGGGCCCAGCAGGGCAAATCTAAATAAACCCCAGGGCAACAAGGCCCTGGGTCTCTTCATCCAGGTTTCTCCCTCTTTCCCAGCCTCCGCAAATCTTTGAGGCACGGTGAATTTTCATGAGCATTTAAAGACAAATTTTTATACTTTGCAGATGTCATTCAAACTCCCATCTCAAATAGTTTTTAAGAAGACGCCTCTCATTCATTTGCAGATGGAAACGGAAACTGGAAAAAGCTTTAAGCTTACAGGATTCTCAAGAAGGAAGAGGCAGGCCTTAGAACATACCAGGCTATCCTGGCTCAATTACTAAATATTAACAATGCTTCATCTTTATACATAAATCTTTTTCTAATATATTTTTATTAATTTCAGAGAGGAAGGGAGAGGGACAGAGATAGAAACATCAATGATGAGAGACCATCGTTGGTCAGCTGACTCCTGCACGCCCTGCCACCTCCACTGGGGATCCAGCTCACAACCCAGGCACATGCCCTTGATCGAATCGAACCTGGGGTCCTTCAGTCCACAGGCCGATGCTCTATCCACTGAGCCAAACCAGCAAGGGTTATACATAAATCTTTATATGCATATCCAATTAGTTCATTAATAAAAACTCCTAGAAGTAATAACGACAAAGAATCATTTGCATTTGTCAAGGACTCGCATTCATATTGTTCTTCCAAAAAATTAATTTCAGATCTGCCAGCAACAGTGTTTAAGAGTGTTCCACGTCTTACACAACACTGGACGTTATAAATGCTGTTACATTTTTTCAATAGCAGAGCCAAAATAAGACTTGCATGATTTGAATTTGTTGGATTACCATAATAGTTGAGTTTGTCAGACCTTCTTATTACTCAATTCATGCACTTTGTTATTAGGTTCATCCTTTCTTGACTTATAGATCTTTCTTTATTAAAGATTAACATCCTATATCATGTATATTGTAACTATTTCCTCTAACCTGTCATTTACCCTCTGATTTTATTTTTTTTAAATATATTTTATTGATTTTTTTACAGAGAGGAAGGGAGAGAGATAGAAAGTCAGGAACATCAATGAGAGAGAGACATCGATCAGCGGCCTCCTGCACACCCACAGTGGAGATGTGCCCGCAAGCAAGGTACATGCCCTTGACCGGAATCAAATCTGGGACCTTTCAGTCCGCAAGCCGACGCTCTATCCACTGAGCAATGCCGGTCTCGGCTATATTATTCTTTTAATATTTCCATAATAATAAATAAATATCAGCAATTTGGGTTCTGGAAACATAGTAGACTGAACTAACATATCCCTTCTTATCTCCAATCGGTACTACCACATATAAATCACAGATAAAGGAGGAGGGGAATTAAATACATAACTTAGATTAAAAGAAAGGAGAAATTCCTTAGAGTCAAAAACAAAAGGACAGGATAAAACCATGTGCCAACATGATGACACTCCAGGGGCCTATCAGACAAAACATAGCCCTGAAGGTCTTACGTTTTTAATCGTTTCATAGGAATGGGAGGTAAGGCTTTGAGTCAAAACAGAAATCACTCCCTAACAGCAGACCATGGAAAAGCCCTTATCATCAAAACAAAGACTAGAGAAAAGTGTACCCACTGGTTCAGGAAAATAGTAAGAAAGCTGGTCCTTACCTGGCACTCTGGGTAGGACAAAAAGTCTCCCCCCAGAAGAAAAAGACCATGGTCTTATATCAGACAGGGATGTAGAGTCCAAATTTAAAACTGGTATGGAGTGAAAATACCCAAGTATAGATACAAACCACAACAAAAATTCTGAAGATGCTAAGTAAGAAAAGGTCTCCAGGACACCTAGCTCAATCAAATGAAAATGTACTTTGTAGCAACTCTGTCACAATCCGGCACCCATGAAACTCCCACAGGAAGAAAGAGGAAAAAGCTCTACTGAAAATGAGTTCACATACCAAAATTACAAATCACACTCACTACGCACTGTGACAGTGACCCGGTATACCCAGCAAACAGGCATAATAGAACTTGTGATAAGGAAAAATCTTAAAAGACTCTTAGGTGATTAAAATAAATAAAAAGGAGAAATACAGTGTGGAAAGAACAGAAAAACATGAAAATTTTTGGTAAATAAAGTTTAAGAAATTAACATTTAACTGCACAAGATAAACAAAAGATTAAACATAGCTCAAAAGTTAATCAATTGGAGGAAAGAGGTGAAGAAATAAGAGACAAAGAGGTGGAAAATGTTAAGCAGAACTTTTTAAAAGACTTGAAGCAAAGTAATATTCTCAGAGATAATAAATGAGACTCTTCTAGAATTAATGAAAGACATAAATCTTAAGTTGAAGAATAATGAGTTTTAAAAATTTGATACATTTTAAAAACCCTATCCCCAGGCACGTATGGTGAAACTCCAGAAGAAAAAAGTTAGAGAGAGAGAGAGAGAGAGAGAGAGAGAGAGAGAGACCTGAAGAAAAAAGTAAATTATCTTCTCAACAGTGACAATAGAAGCAAGAACACAATAGACTAATACCTTTAAATGAGTAAAGTAGAATACATATTAGAAATCTATATGATTCCAAGAGGAGGGAAAGTATTCATTTACAGACAAAGACTAAGTACAAATTCATATCATACCAAATATATCTATTAAAGAAAATAATGCAGGAAAAAGAAAACTGAATCTTTAGGCAGGTTTGGGGTTCTGGAAACAAGGGTAAGCAGGGATTGGGAAGTATATGGATAATGTTATGCAAGTATAAAAAGGAAAATAAAATTAATAATAATAATAATGACTTATTTAGAGGAAATAAAATAGGTAGAACTAAAATATAAAAAAGAAACATGGGTATGAAAAAAGGAGAGATCAAAATTAAAACGTTCTAAAATCCTTGAATTATTCAGGATAATGTTATTGTTGTAGTTGTTTTAATTAACTATGCATGTTAAAAAATTAAAATGTAACCAATAAAAGAACAGAAATAGAATGAATAAATTTCAGAAAACAGTTGAAGCTAAAAAGGGTAGTAAAGAATATTTTATTAACCTAAGGGAAAATAGGAAAGAAAAAAGCAGAGAAAATGCCTAGGAAGTAGGAAACATAAAATAAGATGGTAGATATAATTTCAAAACATTCTTAATCATCTAAATTAGATTTAATGTATTAATTTGAAGAAAAACAGAAATTCTCAAATTAAATATTTACAAATCTGCCATACGTGATTTACCAAATACTCACCTGAAACATTTTCATCCATGTCAAAAGTCCATGGATGAAAACAGATATGCTGGGTGTACCTTTCCCACTAAAGGCAAAAAAAAAACAAAAAACAATAGCAACATAAATTTCAGACTAAACAAACAAAAAATACAGATGTAGAGAGAGATAACTATAGATGAAGATATAGATATAGGCAGAGATAGAGATATAGAGTTATTATCTAGGAATAAAAGGGGAATTCACCAGTAAGAATAGTAACTCATACTTATGAAGCACTTGCTATATGTCAGACACCATTCTAAATGCTTTTTATATATTAATACACTTAATCTTCACAACAATCCACATGGCATATAACCCAGTGGTCAGCAAACTGCGGCTCGAGAGCCACATGCGGCTCTTTGGCCCCGTGAGATTTTAGCAAAGGCCAGTTTAGGAGTACCCTCATTAAGTTAATAACAATGTACCTACCTTTATAGTTTAAATTTAAAAAATTTGGCTCTCAAAAGAAATTTCAATCATTGTAATGTTGATATTTGGCTCTGTTGACTACGACCACTGGCATAACTCAATCTACAGATGAGAAAACTGAATTACAGGTAATAAATGATTTTGCCAAGATTCAGAGATAGCCAATGACATAGCTCGTCATTCAAACCCAGGCAGCAGTCTGGCTTCAGTGTCTGAACTGTGCTTTTTTTTATTTTTTTCCTCCTAACAGCACAGCTTCGAAATTGATGAAGCACACATGTACTGAATTGCCAAGAAAAATTAGCAAATCTACGATCCTAATAGAAATTTTAATATGCTCGTCTCAGTATCTAATTAAGCAAATAAAAAATTAGTGAAGATATAGAACACTATTAAAATACTTAATCTAATGGCTCTATGTAAAATGCCATTCACAACAATTAGAGAATACACATTTTTTACAAGCAGCATGGAACATTTATAAAAATACATCACATAAAAGGTTGTAAAGCAATTTGCTATAAATCCTAGAGAATGAAAAGCATAGAAGCCATGATCATTGACTATAGTATAATTAAGTTAGAAATCAATAACAAAAAGATAACCCCAATTGGCCACAAAGTTTCAATTGCACTGTACATGCACACCCATGCATAGAATTTTGTGGAAGAGCCACACTCAAGGGGCCAAAGAGCCTCATGTGTCTTGTGAGCCATGGTTTGCTGACCACTGGGCTAGGAAAATGCTAGAAAATTCCTAAAATGAGCAAGGAAACCACCTTTATTCAAAAGCCTTTTCCTGAGGTATTTATATTTAGCAGCCATAGTGGTTCTAAGATTATCAGATGCCATTTGAGTCTAGTCCCCAATGTAAGGCAAGTTCAGGACATACACAGGTCCCAGTAAATAGTAGACACTCAAAAATATTTGTGAATAAATGAGCTAAGATGTGCCGAGAACCAATTCCAGTGTGTAATAATTACAAGAGTTCCATCAAAAGGTTGATGGGACATATGTAATTTACCTGTTAAAAATGGCTAAATGACACTTCCCCAAAACCTGAATGGGATTGTTAACTGTCAGACAGCTCAGGGAATTTTATTGCCACCCGTGTGTCAAACCCCTGAACAGCTGTAGGCTAGTCCCCAAACTGACAATGCTTCTGTACCTTTGAAACCCTACCCTTTGAAGTGTATTATCTCCACCTTGCCTTAGGACAAATTGTGTTAAATAAATAGCATGGGGCCCTAAGACAAGGTGAGTCTTCAATTCCTTTAGCTGAAGCTCCTCTGATGCCCCAATGCTTTTCAAAATTATCTTTTGACTCCCTCTTAATCATCTACACGCAGCCCCTTTCTCCAGAAAGCTGAACCTTTTGTAAGGCTGGGAAAAGAACCCTGGCAAGATAAAAATGCAAGGTGATGCATGAAATGAAATACTAATCCAGATTTATGGATAAAGCTAGTTTAATTAATCATTCAGGTGTGTGTGTTTTTTAATTTGGACTAAATGCCCAAAAGCCTGTCTTCAAATTAGATTAAATTGTGATTGGCAGTGATGCACTTTCTGATTAACTAGAAAAGTAGACTGCAGTTTATCCCATGTACCTTGGGTATTAAGGCGGGAAGGGACCACAGAAGTCATAGGTTTGTATAAATGTAGCCCAGGATTTCTTAGGACTTCTAATAACAGATTGAATGCAGTCCAGAATTGGCCGAAATGGTACTCATCAGGTGGACTGGTCCCTTGCAAAGTGAAAGTGTGCTCTCTTTAAAATGAGTATATCATAGCATTTAGTTTGATCTGTATTAAATCAGGTATGTGATGGGTCCCGTTTCTAAAGATAGGAGGGAGTCAGGTGAGCTAATAGCACTCAAAGTATCCATTGGCCTTGTTACACAGATCAGTGTACAGAAGTGTAAAAATCTTCCAAAATGCGAATCTATCATCTTAAACTCATTCGGTAATAATAATAAGCATCACCTGGCAGGTGTGGCTCAGTGGTTGAGCCTGGACCTATCAACCAGAGGTCATGGTTCAATTCCCGGTCCAGGCACATGCCCAGGTTGCGGACTGGATCCCCAGTGGGGGGTATACGTGAGGCAGTCAATCAATGAGTCTCTCTCATCATTGATGTTTCTCTCTCTCCCGCTTTCTTTCTCTCTGAAATCAATCAAAAATATTTTTAAAAATAAGAAGAATTAAAATTGTAGGACTCTATACAGATCCATAATTGGGCTTCCCATCCCTTTCAATAACGTGAGGAAGCTCAAGTCAATCCAAAATCCTTCAACGAATGGGCTCTTCCCTGCATGACTTACACGTGGGTGCCTCTGTGGAGCTGCCCCTCTGCCAGCTGTCAGGGCTGACCCTGGGGTGAGAGAAGCCAGGTTCTTTGTGCCCTGAATGCCACTTTCCCCGTGAGGCTCTCCCTTCATTAAGGATGAACGAATGTTAGAATGGAACACCTGGAGTGGATCCAGAAGAATAAATCTGATGAATAATTGTCAGCTTCCCGTCTCACACCAGAACAGGAAAGTCAGGAAAATTCTCCTGGGAAGAAGCTGTGTAATTGTTTTTGGAGACAGTGCGGAGACTTAACTGCTTCAGGCAAGACCTCCAGCAAACCCGGGCCATCCTGAGCGGCCCTGACTACTCTGTCTATAAAGGGGGTCAGCTCGTTGGGAATATTTGGCCAAAAGACCCACACTACACCGCCCTTTCCAGAAGCCCAAGGACCAGCTGCTTATTGGTGATGTGGTTCTTGGCGGAGAAAATAGAAGGTCCTCCCTTGCCCATCCTCTTTTCCTTTCCACGCTTGTCCCTCTCTTGCTGCCTGTCAGCTCTGCCAGCTCCCAAGAGAAGGCCCCTTTTGTCCAGGGATAAGCTATCTCCTCTGAAATCAGCCAAGCCAGCCGGAGAAACCCGGGCCCATGATTCCCTCACTCAAGGCAGAGAGGAGAGGACAAGAATAGCCCTTACAATGTCTTCTGCAGTAAAACCCCGAAGGTCCCCATTTGCCTTCAGTTCCCTCAATATCCCTTCAAAATGCTGGCAACAAACATGAAATTGCTATCACAAGCTCTCGGTCTCGTGCCAAAAATAACTTAAGTGTAAAAACATAGGGAATGCTTCCCTATGTCTCTATTACCTCCCTGGAGTCTCCCACTAGCCTTCCTCTCTCTGCACCCCCTGTATTTCCAGGCGTATGTGGGGCAGCCAGAAGCGCTCCATATGCCATGGAGTCGTGTTTTTTTTTTTTAATGTTGATCTTTAAAGGGTACCACTGCCAATGGTTCGGTCACATGGCAGGGATTTAATTACCTGTATGAGATACACTAAAGAAATGCATGTTGGGCTTTTCTTCTTTCCACAGTTCCACTTCAATTTGTATTTTTCCCCTTCTAATTGAAATTAATTTCCCTTGCTATTTCGTGTTACCAAACACCTGGACGGGGTTATTATTCTGTATAGGTAATTATAAAATTAGAAGGCTAACCACAACTCGGATTTCCTAAATCACAGGTGGCAATGGTACCAAGTGCTGATGAAAGGGAAAATAATTCAGAAATGCAAGCTAGAAAGAAAAAAAGAAATGCTGGCTAAAGTCTCTTGCAAAGACACACCCACGGGCCTAGCAATGCCCCAATCAGGTGATGCCTAAAGGCTTGTCCTGTCAATGTGAGCGTGATGGACGTTGTGATACAATGTCCAGCTCTCCTATAAGACTAACCACACTTCCCAACCTGATAAGGTGCTCCTGCCAGACCGCCCTCAGCTGCCAGCCTCCTGTGACCATTGTCTTGCCCATGGTCACACCTGCTCGGTGAGCAGGTGGTCCCCCTGGCTGATCCTCCTAGGCCTTCTCACTCCAACTTGGGACAACTCTGAAGGACCATCAGCTCGAAGCTCCCTGTGGAATCATCATTGAGGACTTCACTGAGATGGCATCACTGCCCAGATTCTCCCTCTGCCCAATCCCCACTCCTCCCCTTCTTCCCCCTCTCTTCTTCTCCTCTTCCCTCCTCTCCCTTCCCTTAAAAATCCTCCTTAACACTAAATCAATCTCAAGGTTAGCTTCCCAAATAATCCAACCTCCACCAAAGAGGAGAAGAAGTTAGATAAAAATTTTTAAGTTGTTCTTACATTCACTGAGACATGCAAGCAAGTGAACACTAACCCACTCACTTCACTGCTAAAAGTTCTGTCAGCTCATTGGTACCAGCTCACTAATGGCTGCTCCTGTTAGTATCAGATAAAACGGATGACAGCTCTAAGAAGTAATGACGGAAAGTTAATGGAAGCATGTATTAACAGCCTCCAAAACATTCACATTTCTGACCCAAAAATTACATTTCTATTTATGGATTATTATGCTTATAGCCCATCTAATACTCAACTTATTGAAGGTGACTTACATTCAGCAAGTCAAACTACATGAATAATGTATGGCAAAATTAAGACAATATAAAGGCAGACGTTAGGTGAATCCACAAAAAAGTGGCCATGGCCCCCCAAGTGTGGCTCAGAGGTTGAGTGTCAACCTATGAACCAGGAGGTGATGGTTTAATAACTGGTCGAGTACATGCCAGGTTGAGGGCTCGATCCCCAGAAAGGGAGGGGGGGTGCAGGAGGCGGCCGATCAATGATTCTCTCTCATCTTTTATCAGCCAAGGGAACCAGCGGCTCACAGAAGCAGGTTCTAGCTCTTCCTCCCTCTCCCTTCCTCTCTGAAAGCAATAACTTTTTTTTAAGTGGCCATGATGTCAGGCCAGATGAAGGCCTTTGGAAGCCCCATCCCCATATAGGCAATTCAGGCAAAAGCACTACTAGACCAAACACAAAACATACATCTGCATTGATGTTAAAATAGCTTTTTATCTGGATTCCCTGCTAGTAAAATTCTCCATGGGTATACTGAAAATGAAAAAGGATAGCAATTAATGTGTGGGGCATCTAACCATGAATTTGAACTGCCTGTAGGGTAATCCAGACTGCTGATTTCTTGAGAAAAAAACTAATAATTTTACTTTGGAAAGAACTCTGGCTAGTTAAGCAACACCGCATATCATCAATAATAGAGAAGAAAATAGGCTACTCCTGGGACTGTAACCTGCAAAGAGGCCCGGCGAAGAGTCTTGTGTGAGGTGGCAGAGGAGAGCTACAGAGGGCACCCTGTCCTGCCAGGTGCTAGAGCATCCCCACTTCCCAGGAGGCTCAGAGCCACATTCCAAACACAATTCAGAAAGGGTCATTTTGAAGGGCCCAGGCAAGCTGGTCCAAGCTCTGGCGATGCAGGCGGGTCCGAGGATGAAATGGAGAAGCCCTAAAAGAGTGGAAGGCCTGCATGTCTGTCTCAACCAGCTCAGGCTGCTCTAATATAAAACCACAATAGATACTTTTTTCTTTTGGTCTGAAAGCTGAGAGGTCTGAGATCAAAAAGCTGGCAGATTTGGTTCTTAGTGAAAGTCCCCTTCCTGGTTTGCAAATGCCTGTCTTCTCACTGTACCTCACGTGGGAGAGAAAGCGAGCTCTGATGCCACTTCCTCTTCTTATAAGGACACTAATTCCATCAGGAGACGCTACTCATTACCTCATCTAATCGTAATCACCTCTCAAAGGCCCCACCTCCAAATACCATCACTTTGGGAGTTAGGGTTTCAACGTAAAAATCAGGTCCATGACAATATCCTTCAAGCAATTCTCAGAAGGTTGTTTTTCACATCACATCTTTGACCAGAGTTGGGCAGCAGAATTTCCAGTTCCATTCTCTGACAAATAGCTGGAGAGCAAATGGTGTTTGTGAACTGACATCAGTTGACATGCAGGAGGGCTTGGAGTTTACAAGAAGAACCACCCAGTTAAGGAAATACCCCATCTCTGCTTTGCCCTGGGACTGGGTCATGAGAACACCTGCAGACAGAGCCAAGTTCTCTTCAAAAGGAATTTATCCAACACAAGGATGAATGGGCAATAAAGGTTTTGGCATATTTAGCCATGGAGTTCTATGTCACAGTGATTCTTTGTCTTTAAAAAACTTATACAGTAGGAATTATGAATTGTTAAACATAGACATTTTTAAAAAATGTTTAAAACATCAGTAAAGCACCTATAACCCATAGAATATCAAAAATTTAGTTCTAGGAATATAGCCTTTAAAATATCATCCTAAATGTCGTGCGTGAAATGATGTGCACAAAGACATTTACTACATGTTCTTTATAATAATGACTAGAGGCCTGGTGCACAAAATTTGTGCATGGGTAGAGTCCCTGGGCCTGGTGGGTGATCAAGGCTGATCTGTGAGGTGACCAGCAAGGCCATCAGGGGCCCTTGCTGGCACCCAGCTTGGCCGGCCTAGGGCTGCCTATTTGCCAGTCCCACCCCCACTGCCACCAATCACCTCTCTTTGTGGGATGGCCAACAAGGCGATCTGCCCCCCCCTCCCCTGGAACCCAGCTTGGCAGGCCTGGAGCCTGTGGGCTGGGGGCAGCTCTTGCATTGAGTGTCTTCCCCCAGGTGGTCAATATGCATCATAGTGACCAGTTGTTCCATCAGTATTTCCACCATTGGGTCTATTTGCATATTAGGCTTTTATTATATAGGATAACCTAGAAACAATTTGAATGACCCTCAGTAGAGGAACATTTAAGTACTGCCACATAATGTCTAGTAATCAAGAATAGTCAATAACAAATATCAATTACTAATTATGTTTTAATGTCTCATAAAAATGTTAAATGACAATTGCATGTACTATAGACATAAAACTGTGTTTTTAAAGTTAACGAAAACCCACATACATACCAAGTGACTAGAAGAATACATATAAGAGTGATGATAATGTTTGGTAACAGCAATTGTATTGTTTTTATTTTCTTTAGTTTTTAAAACATTGTTAAACTTGCATTGTAAAAATACTTACATAGTAAGTTTGCCAGGAAAATAAAACTAAAACAAGATGTGGAGAATACTCAAAGTCCTCACAGGTTCATATAATTTCCAAAATGGAGCACAAAGTCAGAAATGGATCTACAGATTAATGAACGTCAGCCCAATGCCTGCACGGGCTGCCACCACGAGGAGAGAGCTCATATTCAACTGAGAGCTGACAAACTGACAAGGACAGGATCTTCCTTCCCAGGGAAACAACCCCAGGATTTAATCCGAACCTGGCTGGTATCTGCGTCCCATTCCACTTCCTAAGTCAGTGTCTGAATTGAACCCACTGTCTCCAGAGCCTTCCCTGCAGCCATCAACCAGCACGCTACCTGCGCTCTGCAAAGTTTACTTACCAAGATCTTTCCCTTTTCTGTGCTTTCCCTCTTTCCTAGAATAGGCCTGCGCTGGTTTGGTAATGGGAAAAGCCCACTCTGTTTCTAATTGTTTTAAATAAATTCAAGTCGTTTAAGGTGAGAGAGAAACTTTGCTCCAGTCTTACTGCTGCTCAAGGCTGCGAATCCGGGGAGTTTATTTTGGTGCCGTGAACACCCACGCCCAAGTCCCATATGGCCTGTGCATAAGCAAATGCGCTCCACTGTGTAAAGGGCTGCAGTTTCACTCTGCATCTCAAATAGAAACACAGACTTGTCAGTTTTCGTGAGGGGGCAGAGGAGGAGACAACCCACTCAGGATCCATGACACAAACCCTTCTTTTCCCCCAAGTTTCAGCCCTTGGACATGGAAATCGTTTTTTTAAGGAACTGGCCATCTTTTATCTGAACTTCTGTCTGTCCTCACAGAGCCATTTGCAATGTATGAGCCACCCAGGGTTTGCTCTCAGCTCTCTCTTTATGCACCCGTCTTCCTTATGATGCTGCCTTCATTCTTACATTGGCACAACAGTGATCAAATGCCAACCACATGCCAGCCACTAGGCTAGGCTTAGGGGTACAGCTAGGAACAAACACACCAAAAACTTCCCTGCCCTGAGAAAGCCAATGTCAGGGGGAAAAAAGGAATCTCCCAGGGACAGTCAAACAGCACAGCAATGGCTGGGCAAGACTGGATCTGACCCACGGGGTTAGGGAGCTGGGAGGAATCCTAACCCAAAGCGCCCAGTCTCCAAGGTAGGAATTTCAGGGACAGCGGCTTCCTGGGGAATAGCGCTGGGGACAGTGGGCCTCACACCCGTGCCAGGCGATCCCTCTAGGCCAGCCACGCCCAGACTTACTTCCACAAAGCAAAGGCACCAACGTTTTATCTTTAAAACCATTTACAATTTCTATTTCAAAGGAAGAATCAAACCTCATGGGAAAACAGAATCTTGCTTGACTACTAAACACTAATTTTATGATTTAATTTTTCTTTTATTAAATTACATAAGGGTGAGGGGAGAACCATAATAAACATTTTCATTCTCAGGACCTCCAAAACTACTCTTGATGTGGCCTTGGCCTCAGATCACTCTAGTTGTGGGTCACCTTCTGCTCTTAAATCTGCAACTGACAAACCCAACCACCGACACCAGAAACTTCCCTCTCCGCCAGTCCAGAGCACCTCCCAGTCTAAGCTTTGCCTTTGGTCTGGCCTGGGCGTCTGCAAGCGCACCAAAACTGAAATGAGGACTGCAAACCCCTCTCCTTCTCAACGTCCCTCCTCCTCTAAGGAATTTATAGCCAGGTTGTTTTCACTTGAGTGAAAATCTCAAATAAACAGCTTGCCTGGAATAAATGTGGCCTTTAAAATACACACAGAGCCACACGATCGCTCTCAGACACTCTGCCTCAGCCCTCTTCCTCCTGCAAACAGCTTTCTCTCCTCCTGTCCTTCACACATGCTTTCTCCCCACTTCATGCCACCCCCGCACTGAGGCACCATCCTCTGAGAGCAATCCTCCGCCCTCTCCCTGCCCACCTACGGCTACTCTCCAATTTCTCTCCGTCCTGCTGCAGTTCAACTTCTCAAGCCCATGTGCTGCTTTCCTGGACTCACCACCTTCCCTGCTTCCCTCCTGCACACGCTGCCCATGAAAACAAGGTCACCACTGTCTCTCTAAAATCACCAATGGCCTCTGAGTCATTAAATCACAGCACCTTTTCTCAATCTCTAATATCTCTCTGATCCTGCTGATGCTACCTCTAACAGTGACATTAGCTACCATTTACTGAGCTACTAAGATGGTCCAGGTGGAATGCAAGCCCTTTGTATTCTTTCCCTTACTTAATCTTTAACACTGCTACGAAATGGCAGTTCCAGAGGGCCACTCCATGGAGAGGTAGGGTCTGTCTCCTTTCCCTTTGACCAACAGAATAGAGCAGAAGTGCAGCTGTGCCAGCTTCCAGACTCAGCCTTAATAGACTAGCAGCCTCTACTCTCTGTCTCCTACAACACCTGCTCTTGGAACTCTGCATTGCATGATGGAGGGAGCACATGGAGAGGCCCCAAGACTTCCTGCTGGAGGGATGCCTGGCCAGCCCCAGCCCTTCAAGACATCCCAACACAGGCCCAGCCCTGCTGGAGCTGACAAATTGTCCCCATCTGGCCCTGCCCAAATGGCAGATTCACCAATTCAACGAATGAGGATGTCTTTCAAATTGTGAGTAATAACAACATGCAACATATAATAACAAGCAACAATGAATACCAAACAGAGGGATGATAATCATCATCCTGATTCTACAGCTGGGAAAATGGAGCCTCTAAGTAACACAATTATAGTCCTTCAACCACTCAATCCCATCCCGGAATAAGGACTCTCCACTTTGAGTCTTTCCCTATCTTCACCCATTCTTTTCTTTTTTCTGGTGTGCTGCACTACATGGTAGTGATTTGGATGAAGATTTAGCAAGATAATTGTTTTAAAAAAAGATTTAGCAAGATAGTTCATGCAAAGTATTCAACATGTCTGATATGTAATAAGCAATGAAAGTTTTGAAAATAAACACTGTTCTTATCCTTTTTAATTGCATACTGTCGCTTGGCAATCTGACTCTAGTGGCAATGTGGGTACCAGTTCAAGTGCCTCTGCTGACTACAATTGGGCAGCCACCTCCAGGCTAGATCCCAGCCCTCCACTGCCAGCCACCCATGGGACAGATCTCCTGAAGATGTCAGTTCTCAGTGCACAGACAAGAGACTCCAAGCTGAAGGCATCAGCCCCCATCCTAGTCAGACTAGAGCCCTCCCATGTGACCCATTTTTTGAGTGACAATACCAATCTTCCTGTTTTCATTCATAAAAAAGAAGGCAAGTTGAGCTCTTACATCTTATTCAGCCCTGATATCCAGCCGCCAGGTTTCTTTCATAATTTCCTTTGTCAACTCTATCAGCTAAGCCCGGGTCAGCTTATCTCGACTGTGTCCACTCAAGGTATCTGCAGTCAGCTGCTAGGGAAAGTTTTCTTGAGTGGCCTTGTCTGAGAAATCGCAACTTTTCTTCTGAGAAATCGCAGCTCACTTGGTTCTTTTCAGATCACCTCTCATTCTCCATCAAGCTGGCTTGGACTTGATGACATTGGTAAAGGATGGAATGCCAAGAGAACTGAGTGCAAAAGATCTTTTAAGGCTGGCGTTCAAAACGAGCAACAGTCATTTCTACCAAATTCTACTGGCAAAACAAATCTCAAGGTCAGCCCTGATTCAGAAGTGAGGAAATACACTTTACATCTCTTAATAAGAAGAGTTACAAAGTTATTTTGTGCAAGACACAGACACACAGAGGGACTGATAGGGAGCATATTTGCAATCTACCAGGGTACCATATTTCTTCATTTTAAAGGTCTTCCACCATGATAAAACAATCAAATTCAAAGGCCTAACTGCCCCTCTAGGAACCAACCCAAGAGTTTGTTGTTTTTTAATTTGTTCTGTCCTGTACATAAAAGTTACCAGACTTCTCAGGGGATTTGTAGAACAACAACAAAAATTAGGAGTCACTGTTGTGTGTAGCGTGACCTCCTATGCGGGCAGGAACAAAGTACACTGGAATGGAACTAATGACTTCTTTAGGAAGTCACTTAGATATTTCAACCACGACTATAATGGTCCACCTAGGAACAGTTTTCAAGTTCATATATTTTATGCATGCTTATTAAACATATTTTATTCATGTGCATATGTATAAGTAACCGTATTCAGCACAACAGTGCAAATATACAATCATATAAACGCCAAAGGAATAAACAGAAAATCAATCTTTTGTACTAAACCTTGGCCAAAATAATTATTGATAAGATTCTGGAACAAAGAGGAATGCTTGGGTTAAGATATGTTTTGTTGCTATAAAAATACCATTACAGTTGGCATATAGAATAAACTATCCACTCCGGTTCTCAAGCTGGGATAATCATTTTTCCAAAGGAACTACGCCTGCACGCTAAGATTAGCAAGCCCAGCACAATGTCCATGTAAACAGTCCAGAGAAAACTCTTTACCTGGTAGCCTCGTCCTGAGTCACACCATCATTGTTTTGAGAAATATACTATTAACCGGAAAAGAAAAAGACCATCTCTACATCTGAAACACGGAAGGAATGAAGTCTGCTTGGCGAAATGACTGGCTTTTGAACACAAACAGTATTAGAATACATTCTAGAAGGAAGAAACTAGCCCAGAGAAGGAGAGAGAACAGTAGTATTTGCAGGCTGTCCTCCAATACAATGCCCAAAGTGCCCAAAATCAGAAATTATTTAAGAGAGAGGAATGGAAGTTTGGGGAAAGACCTTCAAGTCACCTGCATTAGCAAGAACTAGCACTTGCTTGGGTCCCTTCTACTAACCTTCCTGGTAAGAACTGCCTCCTAAGTCAATCCTCTTTGCACACAGGAATTGAAATGATGGTGCGGCAATGTAATTCCGGTAATAACTCCATTTCTTCACATATGCTGCTGGTTTTACTGTTCCTCTCCTACACTGATTCTTGTGCAGGGAATGAGAAAAAGCAAATGTGACCCAAGCAGAGATCTGAAAAGCACTTTCTAAGCGGAGCTTGTTCTCTCACTGTTCTTAGCTCCCTGCCACTACAAGAATAAGCTCAGGCTAACCTACTAGAGTGAAAGGCACCCCATCAATCACACCAGCGCCCCAGCCAATAGCTAGACGTGTGGAACCACACGGAACCAGCCAGGTCCCGGCTGACCTAGCAACTGACCACAGACACATACCGTAAGCAAACCCAGTGAAGGCCAGTCTAGGTCAGAATAACAACCCTCCACGAAACTGTGAGCTAAAAAGTTTTGGAATTGTTTGTTATGCGGCAAAGGCTAACTGATACAGATGGTTAAGTTATATAATAGACCAACTATGAGGGCACACCCACCATCCCGCTGCCTGTGCCAACCGAATAGAGCTAGGATAGAAGCCTGCTTGGGCATGGATTGTAGGTGAAGAGGACTGAATTGGTTTCTCCACAAGCCCAGGCTTGAGTCATAGCTCTTGGACACAGAAGCTCACCTGTGCTGTCTGGAGGTGGAGCTGACTAAGAAATCACTTTAACCATTTCAGCCACACAGGGATCTCCAGGATGCATCTTCCTGTCCTCCACACTGGGGCTGAAAAGAGTTTTCTTCGGTTGCTTAGAGAATTTGATCTTCCAACCATCCCTCATCTGCAGTTCCCCGAAGAGCAGGACCAGCTCTGTCCTATTCACCAGCTACACCACAGGAGCTTCCTCTTAACTCTGGTATCTGATAAGCTTGGCCTTGCTTTGCTTCTCTGCATACTGTATTTAGTCCTTGCTCACCACACAACTGTGATGGTGCTGTTAATGTTCTGCCTCACCTTAGCAACCACTCAATGGTGGTGGTCCCCCCTGGACATTTTCCTGCCACTTCTCCTCCCCAAGAGTCTATCTCTGCCAGCTGCACCAGGTATCAGAATGCCATCCTCCTAAACTAGTCCTGGCCAAGAACCCATCGTCAGCATCCTCTTTCACCATCGAATTCAAGTTGTTGTCCTTTGGGCGCCACGAGGACTCTAGAGGGGGAGTGGGGGTGAAAGGGACAAGAGACACAAGGAATGGAGACAAGACAAAGTTCTGATCAAGTCTCATTTATTCAGGAGGAGTTCGGGGTAGTTATAGGGAGGAGGAACAGTGAGGAAGTTAGCGAAAATTCCTAGCCCTTAAGGTGAAACACCTGGCCTATCCCTTAAGGAGAAATATCTGGCTTATGGGAAAGAGATAGGGTTTGGGGTAATAGAAACCTAACCCGAGGTTAGTGCTAATGTGGCTGGAGCTTACTACAAAATGGCTGTCAGGCACAACAAGTTTCCCACAGTCCTTTCCCAATTCTATTTGCCAAGTCCCTTTTCCCCACCCCAAGCTCCATCTACCTGGCCCTAATTTAATCTTGATTTCTGGTTGTTCTCTGTGGTGGTTGACTTAGTATACTTGACCCAGAGCTGGTACCTTCATCCTAATTAATCCAGCCAGAACTACTCCAGCATGAAGCTCTTAAGCATACTGACCCACAATTCTTGTTTCATGTCATGCCACCAACAAAAAATGAAAATATTTGGAGTAAATGTGAGAAGTTTAGTGGATGAGGTACATATGTATGGGACTTGAAGAAAAATTGATACATTTACTTATTTTGTAAATTTAAGAAAATTAAAACATAAAGTGTCATGGAAGATACCAGGTATGAATATATATAAGATTTCTAAATAAAATACCTTTATAAATTTTAACAGGAAATTTGAGGTTGTTTCTATAACCAAGACTCAATTCCTGATCGAGGCAATTTAATAATGCTCTTCTTAATTTCTCGATGGTCAACAATGATAACAATCTTCATTCGCACAAGGGTTCATATAAATTCATAGAAGCGATTAACAATGTAAAACTGTTCCCTACAATTATTCAAAAAATTTACATAATTGAAGTTATGTTTTAGGAATCTAAGATCACTTCCTTTTCTTTCATTGATAAGTGTAAGTTGAAATTTCTTGTGACAAGGTGAATAGATTTCGCATCCAGTTACACGTATTTATCTCAAACATAAAGGCTCTATTTGCATTGCGCACTCACATCATCAGAAGAGCCATCTGGCAGCTTGGACTCCACCAAAAGCACACATGGGCTACAAATAGAAGAGAATGGTACCTGTGGAGGCAGAGGGCCCTGCCTGGAGCTATACCCACCCATGGCGGCACATGCTTGGACAGTGAACCATTGCCCCTTGGGCACCTAAATACAAAGTCCTTGGCAGTTCCCTGAGCTCTTTGTCTACCACGGGCAGGAGAGCCCTGTCACCATGACCACTGAGCTTCTTCAGGGGAGAGGGGATGTGCCAGCAGATTCCACTATGCTCTGACCATCCCAGGACCCCAAAAGACCCCTAGATGGGACTACTAATGATCAAATGGGCTGAAGTCAGTTCAGGCTTTTGGCCTGGCTCTCTTGAGGACATCCTTGACATGCACGGAGGCATACTCAATTCCTAGGTAGGCCTACCTAAGCCTCTGCTGTGATGACCTTCACACGGGCCAATGGCTAACTTCTGAAAGCCCATAATCACGTGATTGAGAATGTCTGAATCTCCGTTTACTAATCCTGAAGATGAGCTACATGATACCAATCTTCTCTGCCCATGGCAGAAACTACTGGTACGTGTTTATGCCTTCCTTCTTCCTACTTCCCTTAAGTGGGAGCTGCAGGATTCAAGCCTCCTCTATTAACATATTGACACTACTGATTTACCAAATTAGCATAGAAGTTAACAGCATAGACCTTGAACACAGACAGGTTTTGGTTTCATATCCTAGCACCAGCATTAAATTAAGTAGTTAACCTTGAAAAAATACTACTTAATCTTTACCCTTAGTTTTCTTGTCCGGAAAATCAACATGATAGTTTCCACATATTGAAGATTTAATGAGATAAATACCACACAGAAATTTGCTCAGTGTCAGGCATATGGTAAGAATTCATTTGGAAAATTTGCTATTATTGCCTTTTCACTGCTATCATTGTTCCCATTTTTATTATTGTAATTGTTTGCAGGGCCATGATGAGATAAAGCATAGATTGAGTAACTAAGAAAAGGTGAAACAAGGGAAAGTAATATATCCACGCTTTGGCCCCTTTATCATTGTCCCCAAGGCCTGCTCTGAGGGTAATGGAAGCTTCTGGACACAGACCTTGCTAACCCAAGAACCTCCCAGAGCAATGACCTCAAATCCTGTTTGAGGGAACAGAGAAAGGTACTGATTATTCAGATCACCCCACTTCCCTGACTTAATACCTTTTGATTACTACTCTTTGCAATTAGGATAAAATA
Source organism: Lasiurus borealis (assembly GCA_004026805.1). NCBI lineage: Eukaryota > Metazoa > Chordata > Mammalia > Chiroptera > Vespertilionidae > Lasiurus > Lasiurus borealis. The sequence goes on along the minus strand of PVJN01019066.1, from coordinate 5,108 downwards.
CCAACTCATAGCCCTGGCCCATTACCCTGTTTTGTTTCTCCACTGATCTTACCACTATATAAAATTATTTTATTTTTTTCCATAAACTCTATCTCTCCCCACTAGAATGCAAATTCTGTGAGGGCAGGGATCTTCATGCCTTACTCATGGCTATATCCCAACACCCAGAATAGAGTTGGCTCATAGTAGGTACTCTCTACATAAATGCTGAACAAATGAATATTAATTACCATAAACAGTGATCCAGCAATTTTGTGCATGTATCTCAAAAGGACTTAATATTATTCTGTTTTACTTAATGAATGTTTGTTGCATGAATGAGTGAATAATGACTTTGCATGTGTACCCATGAAGGGAAATTGTCAAAGACTGAAAAATCCAATGTCTAAATGCCTTCTTATGCCAGGTGTTCAGTATCATCCCCACGGTAATCAAGAACTTAAGAACTGGACACAATGGCGTTGACTTTGGAGATCAGGGACCAGGATGCTAAGATCGTAGACTTGCCACCTCAAGAAATGGGTCTCAGCGCCTCAACCTTTGCACTAGGGCCAAACGCCATTCTGCCCTTCACAGCAGGTAGAAGCATATCAATCACCACAAGGTTCCTTCTCAGTGTTCCCACGATTATGTACCTGGAAGACTCTTGGATGAGTATGTGCAGGACAACAGAGGAATCCCTAACGCCCAAGGTGAACTATGGAGCTGGGCACACCAGGGACAGGCCACAGGTGGACATGATCAACAGCATCATAAAGGGGCACTGGCTTTAATGTGCCATATGATCAGAAAGCCGCAGCAGGACCCGGTGCCTCAAGTGGGCAAGCGAGTCAATGCACTGTATTCAACAGTGAGGCCAGGAGTTTGGCCACCAACAGCTGACCTTGACCCAGTCATTGATTTCAAGGACGCTGCTTCACGGTCGCCTACAAAGGGACTAGACACCGCTATCCTTAATGCTTTACTTGCTGCGAAAAACCATGAAACGGTAGGGCCTACAGAGAAGGCTTTCATTGCTCAAAGTATACTTATCTCCTCGTTCACAGAAATGACACCTTATCTAACTATGAAAGTGTTTGTTAATGAGGGCCTCTCCAAGGCATCCCTGCTTCCAGGCGTGGCCAGTGAAATAAAGGCTTTTATTGAAGCTGAGAGGGCTTTGAGACAACAGCATGGTGATGCGTTATTTCCTTACCTTAAAGCTCTCCGGCTCCAAGGCCATGAGGTACTTCCCCCACCCCCCCTCACACCCACCCACACCACATCCCCACCCCCTACCCCCACCTCCAACCTCCTCACACCCCCGTTCACTTTCCAAACCTTTGCAAAGTTGCAAACACAAGGAAGAGAAGGACTAAGGAATCACTCTTAACACTAACTGACCGAGAGTGGAAGACGCAGTATCTCAACCTCCAATCAAAAAGGAAACACTTAGTTCGGCAGATGCTACAGATCAGGAGATGAGCAGAGCAACCTCTGATGACAGTCAAAGCCCTATGCCTCAGAACCTCGAGACAGTGTGGCTTGCTCTTATGGAAGCTCTTAAAGGAAATAAGCCAGCAGAATTAATAAAAATAAATAAATAAATAAATAAAATAAAAAACATGACACAATGTCTTTAAGGGTTCTTATTAGGGCTCTTGAGATTGTTGCTGAAAGACTTTCAGACAGCGACCAAGATAATGTCCAGTCCAGGACGAGAGCGGGCATGAAACAGAGAAAGGGGCGGTGGGTCCAAGAGAAAACCAGAGTAGAGAGGATGGAGGCCAGAAAGGAGGCCAGAGAAGGTACAACTTACAAAGAAGTGCTCACGGAGATGGAGACACTCGAGATAGCGGAGCTAGTGGCCTCCGACCAGACATTCACTCTGAACAAGATGGCCCTAGAGCTGACTGTGAGCCAAGTTCAGGGAGCGCTCTCAGTAGCCCAAACCCAGCCTGTAGAACCAGGGTGCAGCATCAAGAACGCGTTGTTGCACTTAGTGGAGCTGCTGAGGAAATAAGCCGAAGCACCAGGGCAACAGCCAGAAGTTCTTGAGGAGAAATTGGATGACATTCAAAAAGCGTTTAAGAGTATGATGAGGAAATAAGGGATAGTAAGAGGCAAATCAGCCGGCTAAGCTGATCTTCTTATGTTTCCACTTGCGCACCAAAGGACCAAGTTGACCTGTCACCCTATGAACAACCTCAACCGGTCACCAGTATCACAAAGCCTGTGACCACACAAGCAACTCCCCCTTCTCCTCCTCTCTGCGGAGATTCTCCTAACGATGATTACTACCGTACATACGCGTGAGGCACTCCTGTGTGGCACATCCTCCACACAATTCAACCCTCCAACGCCTCCAAGAAGAGACAAAGCGCGAGTTTGGTGTAAAGTAAGAATTGCTTCTGCCACAGCAAGCAGTACAGATGCCAAAATCATTCGGGGCAAGCATCTCCACACCTTCATATCATGGGGAGTGTTTCAGGATTGTGATTTCTTGTACATACCACATTCACAACATGCAGGATGCACACAAGTGGAACAATATCCTGAAGACCCGGGTTCAGATGGGAGGTATAATGGTGATCCCCGTACACTTGGAAGATGAGAGCACAAAGTCACCATCGCGAGTTCTGTATGTCTCTCCCTGACGTTTCAGTAAAGGCTGCATTAATGTATCATCCTTTACGATTATATTCCTCCTTCGAAGATGGTTCGGTCTGTACACAAAAAGACATTATCATCAGGATCTTGTAATTTGTCTTCTGGGCCGAGACTCCTATTTGAACCGGTCCCTGAACCTGAAGAATATTCAACTATGAATACTGTAGGAGTTACCCTGAGGTTCCCTCCACATATCATGATTCCAGAGCTTCATGCACCCTTTCCTCTAAATGAAGAATGATCAGCGATGATAAACTCAAACTATCCTGTACTCAAGAAGCATGGGGAGGGGGCGGGGGAGAACAGAGGGAGAAGAGATACAACTCAGCAATGTGTGGAAGATGAAGTCGAGCCAATTCCTGATAACCTCGCACTCTTCTCCACAGTGATGGAGCTACTCAACAAGACATTGTTATCTCAACCACGGGCAGATATGTCCCAATGCGTTCAAGCTGTCACAGGCAGGACTGATAACGTTGGCCTCGTAAACAAGAGCGTCATTCTTCACTGGTCTCGTACAAAAACTGAATTTTTGTTTTCACCATGGATGAATGACAACTTGCATCCCCCTATTCTAGTTCAACACCGAACATACTTCTTAAACCCGTGTATTCAAATATTATATACACCTTCTCCTATAGTTTCCAGAGGGCTATATGTACTAACACAGGTGGATCAAAAAGCTTACCTTCGAGTAACCGGTTCTGGAACAGCACCGAAGAGGTGAATATATACGGACATTATGTAAGCATTCCAGTAAACTTCATCACTCTTAATACCTTAGAGCAGTGGTTCTCAACCTTTCTAAGGCTGCGACCCTTGCATACAGTTCCTCATGTGGTGGTGACTCCCAACCATGAAATTTTGCTACTGTGATGCATCGTGATGTAAATATCTGCATTTTCTGATGGTCTTAGGCGACCCCTGTGAAAGGGTCGTTCGACCCCCAAAGGGATCGCGACCCACAGGTTGAGAACTGCTGCCTTAGAGGATGTGAGGACACACGCACATTTAACAGGCACTATTGCAACTGCTGTTGGATATTAATTTGATAGAGAAGCATTCCAGCATGAAGTTATGTGTAAGTCTAATGCTCTGTCTGCTCTCCACTCTATAGGGCTGGATTACATCAACGAGCTAACTCCCTTAGGAGTCCTAAAGGACATTTATATAAATGTATCTCAGCTTGGAGGATTTTTTTTAAATACTTTTTTTTAATTGATTTTTTACAGAGAGGAAGGGAGAGGGATAGAAAGCTAGAAACATCGATGAGAGAGAGCTATCGATCAGTCGCCTCTTGCACGCCCCCTACTAGGGATGTGCCCACAACCAGGATATATGCCCTTGACCAGAATTGAACCTGGGACCTTTCAGTCCGCAGGCCAACACTCAATCCATTGAGCCAAACTGGTTTTGGCAGCTTGGAGGATTTTTGTTTGTAGTTAAATCTTTATATTGGCTATTAATCAAAGTATACATATTAGTCATAACAGGCAGATTTGCTACATCTTTTCCTAAGATGCAAGGAGAAATTTAGAAAGAAAAAGAACTTAAGAATCTCTGACCAGGATGGCCAGCCCAGTAGTGGTCCGTCCAATCAGTGGCCTCTGCAAACAGTACTCAGCGAGACCCTGCAAGCTGAGTCAAGTTCAGCATGGACCAGTAGCTAGGTTCGAACCTCCCACAAGTTGCATCTCCCCGTGATCCCCATTTCCTTTTTGAAAGCTAGGGCACTTGAACTCCATTATTTCAGAAGTCCCTTTCGCCACTAAAAATAAATGTGGCGATTCCAACCACTCATAAAATCCCAGACACTGATTGAAAGCTGCTCCCTGCTCCCTGAAGGAACCCCGCACTCAGCGGCCCACCCCTTCCACGGCTGCAGACGGGGAGCCCCGGTCTCACCGCCTCATCTTCCTGCAGGAGTCCCCCATTGTGCAGATCCTGTCCTCTAAGCCCCGTCACCTCGAAAATAATTTGTGTTTGTTTAGCTTCGAATTTCCTTTGTGCGACTCTAAACAGCACTTCAAAGAAACAAGTCCAACTTGATGACAAAGTTTCCTTTCTCTCCGGTGGAGTGAGGCCGTCTCCCGGTTTTTTTCAGCTGACCCAGAATTGCTAATTTTGCTGATTTCCTACTGTAACTGCTTCCTCATTTACCACACAGCGGAGATCTGATTCCTTCCCACTGAGACAAGTAGTTTGGCCTGCTCCTCTGGGTTTTTAGTATTCTTCCAAATTATTCTGATTGATATAGACCTCCATCCATGCTAATTATGCATAGCTTCTCTTATAAAGTGTGGTTTCCATGGCAACGGCGGAGGGAGAACAGGTGTGCGGAAAGCTGTGATATATTAAATGACAGTTACCCTCTGCCTCTCCTAGGCAGATTGCTTTTCTCTGCGTTTATTTATAGCAGGCAGTAATTAATCTGTATGAATCTCGTTGCTGGGGGGGGG
>PVJN01019065.1:0-37954 GCA_004026805.1 Lasiurus borealis | reverse complement strand
TGCAGGACATGTTCAAGAAGTAACCGCCCTCCTGCCCGCCCCCACCCACCTGTTCCTCTTTTTCTTTTCGGTTCTTTCTTTTCCTTTGGTTCGGTTAAGTCTCAGTTCTGACAGGGAAAACCTCAGTTGGCCTCTGCCCACCTGTCCCTGGCTAGGGGCTCCTCTCCTTAGCACTCCCTCATCCACCCTTCATCCCGCCCGGGGTATCCAGCCCCCCCACCTCACACCCACGTTTCTCGGAAAAGGGAAGACAGCTGTTGCCCAGCAGGGGCATTATGTCCAGTGTGGGAGGCACTGGGGGCCCCCTTCTAGAAGCCTGAGGTCCATGCTAGTGTGGTAACCCCCATACATTCCTTCATGCACCCCACTGCCAGGAGGACCACTGTCCCCAGCCAGCCAAAGCAATGACACATTCCAGCCCTGCCCAGCATGCTGACCTTTGGCCTCTGACCCCCGGTGGGCTCCAGGTCAGGGCAGAGGTTCTGGGTTGTCGCGCTCTGAGGAAGGGAGTCGGGGTAAGCCTGCCCTGTGTGGGCCCAGCCTAAGGGGCCCCCGTATTCTGGGAAGGAGGCTGAGGCTCTCCTTCTTCACTCCCCCTGGTGACACCCAGGAGTCCCCCTGGGTGCCCCCCCTGCCCCAACCGCCGCCTGAAAAGGTACAGCCCCCACAAAGCCAGTCCCTCCAAACGGATCCTCTTTGGACTTTAACTCATCTGTGGAGGGGCCCAAGGTAGGGTAGCTCCTTGTTCCCCCGACCCTCCACTTAGATCTGGGGGGCCCACTGCCAGTCTGGGCCCAGCTTGCCCAGACAAGGGGCTGCCCAGGCCCCCCAGAAAACACTTGGAGCCATCGGGCAGCGATGGCCCTTGCCATGGGACACCCCCCATTGGTGCAGCCAAGCTGCCCCCATTCCTATTCACCCCTCATTCCCACCACCTGTCCTGTCTATGTGCTTCCAGGACCCCAAGGTCCCCTGGAGGACCCCTCCTGGCTAGAGCCCCAGGCCTTTGGGGAAAAGCCAGTCCCCACCTGACAGAAGGCATCTGTCCATTCATCTCATCGGCCAAGAACAAGCTCTCCTCGGGGATGTGGGAGACGTGTTTCTCCTCCCACCACAGAGGTCAAGGCCTCTCGCTCAGTCAGTTTTGTGAGAACTGAGGACCATGGAGCAGTGAGAGAGGAAATTGTGTGTCCATGCATGCAGTGGTATGCGTGGCAGAGACTGCATCAGCAGTTATGTGTCCAGAGAGTGTACATGTAGGTGTATAGTTAGAGAGAGGGAGAGAGAGAGAGAGTGAGTCTTGAGATTGTGAATGTGTTAGTCATGTCCCTGTGTTAGAGATTGAGTGTGTTAGGTAGCCTGTATATGTGTGTTTGTTTGCTGGAGGTGGTATGTATGAGTTGATATTGTGCCCTATGTGTGTACTAACCATTTTATGTGTGGGAAAGTTTGCATGTATGAACTTGTATTTGCATGTGTTTTCAAAGAATCACGTGTGTTAGGAATGAGGGGTATGTGTTAGATGTTGTAGAAATGTGTATGAGAGTTGTCAGATGTGCTAAGACTGTTATGTGCATGTATGTGGCTCTGAAAAAGGCAGGTGTGTGCAGAACGAGCTCATGGAGAGAAAAAATATGGGTCAGACGCCTCCTCTTGGCCCCAAAACCATTGGTCACAAATAGCCACATCCAACAGGAGACCTTGTCCTTGGCCTCGAGTCCTCCCACCCTTGGGGGGTTCCTGCCTGAGGTCTCCACTGGGACAGATCCAGGCGGTGCCCCGAGAAGCCATGCTGGGCCCCAGCCAGGGCCTACCCCCAAAGCTGGGGCTCGGGAGGGGGCGACTTGCCTGCCCCTGATGCCCCTGCCCCATTGGCCCCAGTTTGCATTCTGCAGGTTTTCCATTTTAGTGGATTTATGCTTTTATTTCAGAGAGAGACATGTGTCTTCTCTGTCCGTTTCCAATAGTTAAAGCCATATCAGTTAGACTGCAATACTTTAGAGACGAGACAAAATAACCCATATGTTTAGGGAACCAGAAAAGTCCCCTGGTCTGTCCCTTCTCGGGGAGCAGGGCCTCAGCAGCGCCAGCTCCCTGGATCTGCCCTTCCCCCTCACCCCCGCCCCTTCCCTGTGCCCACGTCCTGCCCCGCACGGGGCCTGTCTCTGTATCTGTGCCTGTGTCTGTAATGGGGAGCCACCTTGCACCCCTATTGTCTGCTTGTCTCAGTTTGTCTCTTATCCTGGGCAGGATGGTCATTCTTTAGAGCCCTGGGGTCCTGAAGCAGAGACAGGCAGGGCCCCGTCCAGGAGCCTTAGGCCTCCACGCATCCTGTGTGAGACCCCTGGACACAGGGGTGGATCCCGAGTGTTCAGAAAGGTCTCCCTGTTGACAGGGACCCACTGGTCTTGAAGGTGGGGCCAGGGCACAGACCACGCTAAATGGACAGTGGAGACCCAGGTCATTTCAGATGAGCAGGGAACCCCGGCATACAAGGTATTTCAGGGGAGTTTGAGGGCCTCAGAGCCTCCGAGGACATCCTGGTGGCCTCTGAAGCCCTCTGCACCCCCAGAGTGGGCTCAGGGCTTTTCCCACAGGAGTGTGCCCCCAGGCTGGCTGGCTTAGTCTGGGACAACCTCCCAGACTCTCCAGACCCCCGTAGCCTGGTCCCAGCGGCAGGACTGGAGTCTCTGGGAGGTGGGAGCGAGGAGAGAAGTTCAGCCTGGGGCCGCCCTGGCTCTCCCCACCGCCCGGCGGCCCCTCGCAGGCCCCGGAGACACGATGACTATCATTCCTGACAGACTTGACTGTGGAGAGCAGCCAGCGGCAGCACACACTCGGGAGGAGACAGTCCGTGTGGAGGGCTGCAGCAGGGCAGGGATAATCACATGATGTGCCTGGGGCAGGAGCCGGGTGTCCCACGGGATGGGAGGGGATGAGTGTGTTGCAAAAATGGGGTGACGTGCATGTGACAGACTTGGGGGCCGGGTGGGGAGAGGGAGAGGCTCCAGAATTCAGCACACACACAATATATACACAGCAGACACCCCCCAGCTAGGGATATAGGAAGAGTAGTCGTTATAAATGGGGAGAACAGAGCAAGATGCAGGGAGTGCGCACTGCCCGAGGTGGGTGTGTGGACTTTCCGAGGGAGGCCCCTGACATACTGCGGGCCCGGGAGGCCACAGCCGGAGAGGAGGGACCGGGCCTCTCTGGCTTTGCCATGTTCGGCACCCGAGACAGCCAGGAGGTGGGCATCCTCCACCCCGGTCCAGAAGGTCCTGGAGGGGGTTCTTACCAGCAAAGCCATATGGGGTCTCCTCCAAACACAAGCAGGAAGTCAAGAGACCCTCCCAGGTGTGTGTGTGATAGAAAGATAGATGATAGATGGATGCATTGCATGAATGGATGGATGGACAGGCAGGCAGGCAGGTAGATAAAAGGGGAAAGAAGGGGCAAGAGAGACAGAGAACAGAAAGCTATCAGTCCAGGGCCTTCGTGTGGGCAAAGAAGCCACCCAAAAGTTGGTGGTTAGAGTGTAATCAGACCCCAAGCGCCAAGAGCCCCCGGCACCCGGCTGGCAGGGTTGCTCCATCCTGCTAGGGTCCCACAGGCCCTTGACTGCTGGGGTCCAATTGGCTCAGAGGAGGGGACAACTCCCAGGCCTAACGATTCGCCTCCCACCACGTGCACCTGCTCCCCTCTCCGCTCCTCTTCCTGGTGAAGAGCTGGGAGGTGCTCGTGCTGGTCCTGGGTGCGGCAGGGGGTCCTGAGGAGGCCCCGGTGAGGATGACCATCCTGCTCGCGCGCGGGGGTATCCTTTTCCCATATCTGTGCTGTGTCTTTGTTGCTCTGCTTCCTTTAAATGTGTCAGTGCCTGGGGGAGGGGAGGGGCACCCCTTATGCCCCCCTGAACCTGACCAAAAGCCATGGCTGTTGCTCCCCCTTTGTATGACGCAGATGCTAACATGTACCAACCCAACCATGACAACAAAGAAAAGACCTTGTACAGCAGCTCTGGGTCTGTCTGGTCTCTTCTGTCCATCGGCACCCACCAGGCTACATGGGGGGCCAGCTGGCACGAGGGGGGCTGACCCATAGAGCTCAAGAGAAACACATCAGTTTTAGCCTCGCTTCTGGCCGGAACGCCGTGGAAATGACCTCAGAAATCAACCAAGACCATGGTCAGGGGTGGCCTCGGAGGTTCAGGCCACTCACGTCCTGCCCTTCAAAGCCACTGTACAACCTCAGGAGCCGGTGGTGCAGCCTGGTCACAGCACCCACACCCCGGCTCTGGCCACTCCAAGCTCCTCTGGCACAGAGCCAAGTCACATGGATGAGCAAGGTCTGTCCTTGGTCATCCCACCAACATGGATGGAGCCCCCACTCTGCCAGCAGCAGGAGGCTGGGGCCACAGAAAGGACCTCCCTCAGCATCGCTCCTGGACCCAGACGTTTCCCAGGCTTTGCTGAGGAATCGGGACCAGACCAGAACCCCTTCCACCCTCGCTGCCTCCACCATCACCCTGCCTTACAGGCCTCGTCTTTTCACCTCCTGGCTGGGCACCTCCCATCCCTACACACTGGTCCCCCAGACACTGCCTCTTCCCTCCCACTCCCCTATCCCCACCACCCACCCGGCCTAGAAAACGGACCAAAAACAACACAAACATAAGCACATCACTCCTCTTCCCAACACCCATCACGGCCTATAGCATAGCATCAAGGTTGTCAAATGGCTCGATGCTATGGCCCCAACCTGCTAGGTCAGACCCACACCAACTCTGTGCTCCAAGCATGCCCACATGTATCATGCTGTTTCCTGTTTACATACTCCCTCCCTTCTGCCTGGAATGAATGCTCCCCTTCCCCTCCCTGGTGCACCCCTCTAAAGTCTCAAGACCCAGCTCAGAGGTCACCTCTTGAGTGAGGCCCACCCGGACACAGCCCCCGGCCAGCTGCCCACCTCGCGGTCTGCTACTGTGCTCACACAGTGCAGAGCATCGCAGCTGGATGCTCAGACAGTGCTGGCTTTGCTGGGGGGGTCTCCCACCTGGCAGAGTGGTCTTGAACAAGCCACTTGACTCCTCTGGGTGTTTGTTCCTGAGGAAAAGGGGGTAACAGTAACTGTTCTGCTTTCCACAGTTGTGAGAAGTAAAAGGGGTCCTGCACCCACACTCTTAGCACAGCGTGTCAAGCATTTAAGGAGTGGCACTTTGCAAAGTCTACTGTAACGATGCCACTGCACATGTCTCTCTTGCTAACTTGGGAGTCCTATCAGGGGAGCAGGGGCTAGTGCCCCAGTGCCTCCCAGCACCCACCAGAGTCCACCCTACAGTGTCCAGCATCCTCTGGCACCCTGATTGACAGCCCAGAACCCCAGTGCTGACTAGGGGCCCCAGAAATCAGTCTCTGTGTCATTCACTCGGTGGCCAATCACTTTACCTTTAGCTCTCTGCACCTACTGGGCAGTGGGGGTGTGGAGGTAGAACCTGACCCTCCCCCTCTGCTATGCTCTAACATCACCACTCCTGCCTGTCCCCAATCTGCCATGACCCTGGGAGAGTGGTCTCGGTAGCAGGTCCCCTGGACTCTGAGTCGGGAGAGTTCAGTGTGCAGTGAGGAGATTCAACCAGAGGAGAAGGAGGGCATCCCAGGCAGCGAGGGGCTGGCATGGACAAAGGCCCGGAGGAGACAAAGGCGGTCCAACGTGAATGGAGACACAGGACTGACGGCAGGGCTCGGTGAGAAACTGGGACATCAAGCAGGGGCCACGCACGGAGCGTGCACTTTCCCTGCAGGCGACGGGGAGCCAGTGAAGGATCTTGAGCAGAGGTATGACGTGACATGATCAGATGTGCAGACTGAGGAAGATGAACTGGGAGTTAGCTGAGGAAGCTGTGAGCCCCGGAATGAGCTGCTACAAAGTTAAGGTGGGAGATGTTGAGGCCTGAGCTGAGGCAGTGGCAACGGGGCAGGGAGAAGCAAGCAGGTTAGAGGGACATAGGAGGGCAAGTTGGCAGGACTTGAGGACTGGATGTGGGGACAGCAATGTGGACACACCAATGCCTGTGTGTCCATGTTGGCTGCTCCATTCTCATGGTCTGGAGTGCTCGTGGGAGACGGGTCCAGGAGCAAAGAGTGAGCTGGTTTGGGCTCTGAGGGGAGTGCTGTGGGCAGTACGCTCCCCACACTGGAGGACAGGACAAGCACAGACCAGACTTTATGTGCTCCCTCCACCCCATCTCCCCCACCCCCAACCCCAGCAGCCCTGACCATTCCCCACACAGAGGACAAGTCCCATCCATCCTCCCGTGTCCCCCAGGGTCCCCCAGTGCATCCCTGGTAGCCAGCACTCCCTGCGAGCATTCCCCCTGGTGGGAGCCTGTAACAGTGAAACCGGGCCCAGCTTCCTCCCACACCACAGGTGACGGGAGGCAGGCGGTTAATGAAGCCTGCTCCGGCACACCTTTAATTGGCTGCAAAACCCTGATTCCAGCCACTCACTTAGCACTTGTAATTAATTGGGGCTTCTTGCCTGACCTGAGACATGATTGGACACCCCCAAGGACCAGGTTTTCTCAGCTGGGATCCTCCAGCTGGAGTCGTCTCTCCACACAGGCTTCTCCGGGACTGGAGACCGGCTCCAGCCCCTCCTCTCTGCGTGAGCTCCTGCAGGACAGGGTGCTGGCGCCCCCGTCCCCCGCCTCCACACCCTGCCTCTCCCCCGCCTCCAAGCACAGAGGTGCACAGCATACAGGTTCAGTGGGCGGGGCCAGAGCTGGTGTTACCATGTGCTTGAACTCCAGTGATCTCCAGCTCTCAGCCACATCAACTCCTCAGTATTCCCACAGTGAGAGGCACCTGGCCTGACCCTGTCTACACGAGGGTCAAACAGCCCATCTTAAAGTTCATGGAGGGAGGGGGGTGACGAGGGCAAGGAGAGAAGCCTCCACTTACTAAGCCCCTGTTACATGCCATCCACAGGGCTGGGTGCTCTACAGGTTCTGCCTCTGCTCATCGGTGAGGTCACCGAGGCTCAGAGGTAGAGGTGGACAACAGGTAGGAGAAGATGCTTCAGTTTTTTAACAAACCTGGCTTTTAATCCAGATTCTCTCTGTCCTGTCTTGGGCAGATGAGACAACTGCTCAGAACCTTGGTTTCCATATCTTTAATAATATAAATAAATAAATAAAAATAAAAGCAGTGAGTATAACCTTACCAGGGGCAGTGAGGGAATTAATTAACTAAAATCACACCTGTAGATGCCCTACAGTGCCTGGCATGCAGCAGGTACTTAAAAAGTGACAGCTACCACTAGGAGGTACTACAATTACTATGGCAAGACTGATGAAGACAAATAAGACGAGCAGAGAAAAGGAGGGGGAAGACATGAAAAGGATAAGAAGAAGAATTTCAGTCAAAATCCTCACGTCACCCAAACAGTGAGTTGGGAACCCTGGACTTAAAACCAGATCCGTCTCCTCTTCTCCTCTTCTCAGTGTAAAATGCAGCAAGGGTCACAAGTGAGAAGGAGGCAGATGGGGACTAACTATCTCTTCCAGGAAGCCCTCTTCAGCTCAAAAGAGACTCAGAAATGTGTATCGGTTATCTGTCACTGCATAAAAATCCTAAAACTTAGTGGCTTAATCTAATAAATTTCCCACCGTTTCTGAGGGTCAGGAACTCTGGAGTAGTTCTGGATTGCAATCACGATGCCAGCTGGGGCCACAGTCTCATCAGAAGGTCTGTCTGGGGCTAAAGGATCCATTTTGACCATGGTTTGGTCATCCTGCTGGCAAGAGCGCAAGGTGGAAGCTGCAAAGACCTTCAAGAGCTAGCCTCAGAAGTCACACACCATCACTTCTGCAGTGTTCTGTGGTCCACACAGACCAGCTCTGGCGCACTGTGAGAGGATACAGTGGGCATGAACACCAGCATGGAAAATTATTGGGGGATGGGGACCATCTAGGAGGCCATCTTCCTCAAAACGCATAGCTCGGCCCACCTACAGATCTTTGTTCAGCCCCTGCTGCACTCCCTCATTCATCCATTCCTGTGTGTCCTCAGCAAGCTCTCCCCCGGGGGCCTCCCCGTGGCCACACACTGGCCAGGCGCTGCCTTTCACGCCCGAATGCGACACGGGCACAGGGGCTCAGGTCCAGGCGTGCACGCTAACACACCACCGAGCAGCATGAGCAAACATCGCGATTTTCCCCACACAGACCTGGTCCCAGGGCTGGCTTGTTATGTTAAAGCCACTTGACCTTGAGCTCATTATTTTACCTCTCAGGGACCCCAGACAGAGATAATGATACCTGTACTGCCGAGCTGTTGCAACCAATGTATTAAAATGCCCCGTATACAGCAGGTTCTCAATAAATGATGGATAACACTGTTAACATTACTACTCTACATACACAGAGACTGTGCTCGCACACGTGGACAGCGGCCCCAGTTACGTCTCCTCTGTCCCCCAACAGAAGGCTGGGCTCTTCCTCCCCCGGGGTCCAGTAGAGCCCCACCATGGCCCTGACCGCCGGAGGCTCCCTGGCCACCAGCCCTCATCAGCAGCCCCAGCAGAGACCTCAAATTGCCCTGCCCTTGCTTAGCTGGGAAGCAAGAGCTCTTCTTGGCTCGTGGCCAAGATCCATTCTGTGAGAGCAAAGTAATCACCTCCTTGGCAGGTGTCCGGCGAGTGTGATAGAGACTTAGGACAAAAAGTCTCCACCCCACCCCCCACGCAGAGCCAGGCTGCGGGCGGCTCGCTCCTCCTGCGTGTGTGGGCCACTCTGCGTGTCCTCACCCAGCAGCGTGTGCCCCGTGCTTCGAGTGGCCTGGTGCAGTGAGTGGCTCTCAAACTCTGCAGCCAAATAACCTGGGGAATCTTTAAAAAATAATACTGATGGACCAAGCCCCCAAACATTCTGATTCAGTTGGTTAGGGGTGCACTCTGGGTGGTGGTATTCTTACAAGCTCTCTGCGTGGTTCAAATGAGCAGCAGAGTTGGGGACCCGCTAGTCCCATCTGGGTGCATGTACCTCCACAGTAGTAGCTGAGTCACTTGCCCATTGTTCGCTGAGCACCTACAACATGCCCCGCGGTGTTCTCAAAGCCGGAGACATCACAGGGAGCAAAAGCACTGCCCTCAGGGAGCTGACATTCTAGTCAGAGGGGGCAGACAAGAAACAAGAGAATAAGTAAACTACCTCTATATATAAAAGCCTAAGTGACCACCCGACTAGTAGCTATGATGCATACAGACCACCAGGGGCAGATTCTCAACACAGGAGCTGCTGAGCTGCGGTGACCTGGCAGCTGCAGTTCTAGGGTGACACACCCAGAACCAGAGAGGAGGGAGCCCGATTCCAGGGTGCATCACCTAAGAACGGCCCTCTTGCAATCCGGAACCCCTCAGGAGATGATGGAGAGCTGATTGTGGCCCAATCCCTGCAGGCCAGGCCGAGAGATCCCACCGGTGCAAAACTCTGACTGGGCCTCTAATATAATATGTTAGATGAGAATAAATGCTTCAGAAGTCACTTTTATTTTCTTTTTTATATTTTCTTACTGACTTCAGAGAGAAGGGGGAGTGGGGAGAGAAGAGACGAAGAGAGAGAGAGAGAGAGAGAGAGAGAGAGAGAGAGAGAGAGAGGTAGGAGGATGATGAAAGAATTATTGATCAACTGCCTCCTGCACACCCCACATGGGGATCAAGCCCACAACCCAGGCATGTGCCCTGACCGAGAATCCAACCAAGACCTCCTGGTTCATAGGTTGATGCTCAACCACTAAATCCCACCAGCTGGGTCAGAGTCCCTTTTTGATGATGCCCAAGTTGCCCATATACCAGTTGATAGCATCTGCACCATCTACTGCTGACCAGCTTCTGATCCCCAACCCCAGACCCAGACTGAGTGCTCACCCCAGCCATCCAGTAACACCAGCTTACCCCATGACTCCACCCTGGTCACACGCTAAGCACGAACCCCAAGCACACAGGCAGGTTCAGCCCACGGCAGACAAGCTCTTAGTCTTGAGGATAGTCCCTGGCCATTGGCTCCAGCCCCAAATCCTCCCATGAACCCAGCACTTTGTGTAGACGATGAAGCCTCTCTTTCCCACTGCAGATCCCAGACTCGGCTCTACTCCCCACAGCCTCCCCTGCAGAAAACCCACCAGTTTTACTTTAGTGTCTAGAGTAACAAGAAACAGATGAATGAGACAGATGGGAAAGTCCTCCGAGTGGCAATGTTGTTGATGCTGGGAGGTCCCTTAGAGAGCATCCCACCGCGCCCCCTCATTTTACAGCTAGATCAGAGGAGTTAATAAGTCACTTGATTGCCCTGGCCAGTGTTTCTCAGTGATTGGAGCATCAGCCCACACAGTGTGGGAGGCAACCAACCAATGCTTCTCTCTCTCTCTCTTCCCCTCCCCCCGCATCGGTCTGTCTGCCTCTCATCTTCTCTCCCTCCCTCCTTTCCACTCTCTCTAAAAATCAATAGAAAAAAAAATATCCTTGGGTGAGGATTTAAAAAAAATAAAAGTCACTTGCTTGAAGTCATACAGCAAATCAGCAGGGAAAACAGAATCCTCTCGATCCAGTGCTCCCTCTGCCTCCCTAGGTTAGCATGAGGCAGCTCCATCCACGCGGTAAAACAGGCCACAGAATCCCCTTGGGGAACCTACTCTTCCCTATTCTCTCACCACAATTTAGGCACAACCCAATCCACTCAGCACTATTCCCAGTCCTGTGATCAGTTGGGTGCTAGACTCAGGGCCCAGGTGATGTTAGGTGGGGCAGTGAGGCTTGCTGAGATCCAGCAGCTGCTCCAGTGCACTTAAACCTGGGACCATGGAACAGGAATGGCTGCTACCATGTTGTCATTAGGGTCATCGAAAGAGGAACACACAGGCCAAAAGAGGTAAAGAATTATAAATGTACTAGTGGCCCAGTGCACGAAATTCATATATGGAGGGAGGGAAGCTGGGGGCGAGCAGGCCAGCAGGGGATGGCAGTTAGGGGTGACCAGGCTGGCAGGGAAGAGCAATTAGGAGCAATTGGGCCACTAGGGGAGCACTTAGGCACCTATCAGGCTGGCAGGGGAGTGGTTAGGGGTTGATCAGACTGGCAGACAGAAGCAGTTAGAGGCAATCAGGCAGGTAGGCAGGCAAGTGGTTGGGAGCCAGCAGTCCTGGATTGTAAGAAGGATGTCCAACTGCCCATATAAGCCTGATCCCACTGAGCTGTCAGACATCCCTCAAGGGGTCCCAGATTGGAGAGGGTGCAGGCTGGGCTAACAGACACACACACAACCACCCACCAACCCGTGCATAAATTTTGTGCACCAGGCCTCTAGTAATGAGAATAATAGGATAATCTCTGGGAGGAAGGAGAGCCCCAAGTAGGGCATAATGGAGTACAAGACTCTTGAGCTAAAAGTTTGGTTGGGTCACTGTCACCTGCAGGTCTGACCATGACAGAGGGAATCCCTTTCTGGCTCTCCCCAAAACTCTCTGACCTGCATCAACTCATCCTGATCTCTGACCCAACTTCCATTCTCTTGACCTTGATCTCTTCAACTCTGAGAGTTTCACGAAGCATGGTCCCTCTGTCCACCTAGTACTGAGTCCCCACCTTCTTCCACACTGTGATGAGCAGGAGGACAATGGTCCCCCAAAAATGTCCATTTCTGAATCCCTGGAACCTTTGACTATGCTGTTACTTTACTTGCAAAGAGGAATTAAGGCTGCAGATGAAAATGTTGCTAAAGATCTGACCTTACACCTGGGAGATTATCCAGTTGGGCTCAATGTAATCACCAGGGTTCTTACAAATGGAAGAGAGAACCAGAGAGATGGAAGCATAGAAGGCCTCAGCCCCATATAGCTGGCTTCAAGATAGAACAAAATGCCCACAAGCCAAGGAAAGTGGAAAAAGCCCAGGTAGCAGATAAAGGCAAGAAAATAGACTCCCCGCTAGAGCTTCCAGAAGGAGCCCATCCCTGTCTGCACAATGTCAGCCCATGAGACTGAGCCCAGCCAGATTTCAGATGTCCGGAATGTGGGAGAGTCCATTTTTGTTGTTTAAGCTTGTGGCCATTTGTTACAGCAGCAATAGGAAACCAATGCACACCTCAAAGGCCCTGATGTTGGCAATTGAGAGATTGGTCAACATTTCATCTCTTCCTGCAGCTCTGATTAAGCATTTACCATTTGCCTGACTCTGGGCTGGATGCTAGAAACAGCAGGACCAACAAGATAGCGGATCCTGGCCCTCCAGGCTCCTACAGCCAAGTTGGGGGCAGGGGACAGATCTGCTGTCAACACTGATGGAGACTGGTAAGTGCCATGATCAGAAGGGTGTGGGATGCTACAGCGCCCACAGAAGAGACACCTAATCCTGCGGAAGACAGGGAGAGGGAGCATGTTCAGAAAACATTTCATGGATGAGTCAAAGCTGGACTTACTCTCAGGTTGGCTAAGATTTACAACCAAAGGTGGGAAAGGCTTTCCAGGGAGAGGGAACACATGAACAAAGGCTCGGGGTATGAGCGAACATGGCACATTGTGGGAATTGGAGCATGCTGGGGGGGGGGGTGATGAGGGGGAGTCTGTGGGACCTAGGAGCATCCCTCAGCGAGTACAGGAGGCAGTTGCTCAGCAGAGTCTGAACTGGAAGTAGGATGTTAGTTATCACTGATGAGATTCAAGGTCCTACAAGTCGATGGCCCAAGGGGTTGATGGGAAGGGAGAAGAGGCCGGGGGAACTTGGTCACTTCACAGGTTTCTCTCGATACCAGAAAAGGGGAAATGATATCGTCTACAATATGGGAGCAGGAAGACACCTCAAAGGCTACAAATAGCACCATCAGGATTCTCGCACACACACAGGATAGGAAGTGAAGGTTCAGTGGACACCACTACCCCCAGCCCAGCCACCATGGACCCAAGGAGCCGCAAGGTAGGATGCATCCTCCAGAGACCCTGGGGACCAGGTTGGGGGTTGATCCAGCTCCCTGCCAGCATCCAAGGGTGCCCATGACACCATCCCTACTGCCAAGGAGAGGCTTGCGCCATGGTGACAGGTTTAGGCCCCACCTCAGTGCTCCCTTCACACGAGAAGAAGAGGCTCCCTGGTCTCGACAGAGCCAACCCCACCCCCCTCCCCAGCTCCTACAGTTGTTTTCTTCCCTTGCCCCCCAGGCTCACCGCCCCTGGAAGCATTTAATAACTGGCTGCCAAGTCCCCTGGGGACAGACTAATGAAACTGCTTCCTCTGGGCCCTGGGCTCTGGTTGCCCTGGAAACCCCGGTTTCTCTGTACAAAGGGTCAGCGGGTGCCATGGGGACAGGAATCCCCTCTCTGGCCTCCCTTAGGCTGGCCTCCTCCAGGGTGGGTACTAACTGGTAAAAACCTTTTCCTCTTCTTGCATAATCCGCTGCCTATCCCTGAAGGCCTTACTGGACAGGCTGATGGTTGGGCTCAGGTCTCTCAGAAGCTCAGATCCTTCCATCACACCTTACTCCACCACGCACGCTGCAATCAGGACAGTGTGGGAAGGAGTCAGGAGGCTGCCCACCCCATCCACAGGGCTGACCATGACCATGCCAGGGCACTGGCACAGCTCCTCCACTGTCAGGGGCTAATAGTACCACACATGCTGCTGCTCAGTCTGATGCCCTTCCCTAAAGGGCTCCCCAATGTTTTCCCCCAACTACGTGGCTACATCTGGGCCATAGAGATCAACAGACAGGTCTGTCTTCACAGACCAGGCTGTGATCGCTGGTGTCCTAAGAAACATGTGCTAAGTTTGCCTGCCAGCCATCTCCCCTTCTTCCTGGTGCAGGGCACCAATATTACTTGGGAGGGACCACCCCTCATTCACTCTCAGCCCCTGTAGTTCTGGATCCACTGTCTCTGGTGTGGCCATGTGACCTTGGTCTGACCCAGGAGAGGACCACATCTTCTAATCCACTTGATTGGCTCAAGGATGGTCATGTGACCCAAGTGAGGCCAGTGAGAACCCTAATTGGGATTCTAACTGGAACCACTGAGAGGAAAGACCCCTCTCTTCTCTGCAGTGGCTGAACGGGCCCAGTGAAGGCCCGGAGCTGCCAGCAGACATCTTGATTCCTTATGGGAAAACCCACCAGGGAGGGGAGCTCGTACAGAGTAGGGCAGACCTGAGAGATGGTGAGAGTTACTGATTTGAGCGCTTGAGCACCAGATGATCAGACCTGCAGATTTCAGAGCCTCGTCCACAATACAAGCCTGGGTACAGAGAAACGTTGTTTGATTCGGGCACGCTCCTTCAGAGGGCAAGGCTGCCCCACATTCTATGGCAACCAAACTTATAAACCCAGACCCTGGGTCGCTGACACTTGAAACTACTCGGAAGAAACCAGAACACAGGTTTATGCTGGCAGCTTCTGGCCCTCACTGAGCCAGTTCAGCCTCTGCAGAGAAAGGGGACCTTTTCCCCAGCGGTTCCATCATGAATGAGTTGCATCATGAATGAGTTGCATCATGAATGAGTTGCATCATGAATGAGTCTTGGGAGCGACAACACTCACATTTGAGTTAAGCATTGTCCACTGGGCTCTGAGTCGGACAGAACATGGAGTGAGAATCCAGTGGACATCACAGCTCCTACCCCAGCCTCCATGGTCCCAAGGAGCCACAGAGAAGGTGTGGGCCACAGCTCTGCAGGCCACCTGTTCTGTATGAGATTTAGTTACTTCCTCTTTAAAATGGAGTTAATAGCGGAAGGCTAATCGGGAGACCCATTCTATTTCTCATGTTAGAATGTACTACTCCTACTTCTTCATCCTGTGAACTCCTACTTAACCTTCAAAACTCCACTTGGTGTCACCTCCACACAGTTTCATTCCTGCCTCAGGGCCTCCACAGAGATAATATACAGGATTGGGCAAAAGTAAGTTTACAGTTGTTTGTATGCAAAATAATTAATAAGTATTAATATAAGAATAACCTCTGTTTTTCATGTACTCACAACTATAAACTTACTTTTTTTTAAAATATATTTTATTGATTTTTTACAGAGAGGAAGGGAGGGACAGAAAGTCAGAAACATTGATGAGAGAGAGATATCGATCAGCTGCCTCCTGCACGCCCCACACTGGAGATGTGCCTGCAACCAAGGTACATACCCCCAACCAGAATCGAACCTGGGACCTTTCAGTCCACAGGCCAACGCTCTATCCACTGAGCCAAACTGGTCTCGGCTATAAACTTACTTTTGCCCCACCCTGTATATGAGTGCTTATTATATGCTAGACATTATGCTGTTGCATCTAAACCTGCTCAATAACCCTAAAATGTGGGGACTAAAATACCCCCGTTTTGCAAATGAGACATCAGAAGCTTAAAGTTGAATTAACTTACCCAAGATAACACTGGTAAGGTCACTGAAGAAGGAATGTACGAGGCCAAAAGTGGGAAAGAATTATAAATTTCTTAGGCCATTTGGGTACCGGATGGGCTGAGCCACAAAATGGCACCAACAACCAGGGACGGGGAGTCAGAAATGCTAAAGGACTCTAGGCAGGCTTTTGCAGGGCAAAGACTTCTCTGGGTGGGTCCAGACCCTGGGAAGGTCCAGAGGGGAAGGATGATGGTCTTAGTAAATGGATTGTGGTCTCAGTAAAAGTGAATGTCCGTTGTGAAGTGGTCTAAAGGTCAGTTCCCTTTGGATTTAATTATCTGATCAGACCTAACATTCCAGCGTTTTCGTTTTATGGAATAAGGATGGAGGTCATATCTTCCATAGTTACTTGCTGCAGAGGGGGGGCGTTGAGATCATAGGGGAATGGACTTGACTGTTGTCAGCTGGAGCACTGTCTAGACTCCTCCTGGTTGGAGTGAGGGGTGGCGGCAGCATGGTCTCACTGAGAGACTGGTTGGTGAAGCGCACAAGCAGTCCTGAAGGAAACATGGCACAGAATACACGGGCCAAAAACGAGGATGAGGAATAGGAATGTTTAACGGTATTATGAAGGGAAGTAGCCAGGCGTACCAAT
Organism: Lasiurus borealis; assembly: GCA_004026805.1. Classification (NCBI taxonomy): domain Eukaryota; kingdom Metazoa; phylum Chordata; class Mammalia; order Chiroptera; family Vespertilionidae; genus Lasiurus; species Lasiurus borealis. The sequence continues at coordinate 21,912 of PVJN01019065.1, read as the reverse complement.
TTATATTCTTTAGCCAGGAGGCCCGTGAATTTGACTGACATTTTCTAATCTTTGCGGCCCTTTCTGTTAATGTTTGGGTGCCATCTCTGACTAGGATAGACTGATTGACATAAAAACAACATTCTTCCTCCAGAAAGAGGCATAGACCCGCCCCCCCCCCACTTTCTCCACAGTTAGGTCTAGTCCTCTCTGATTTCTGGAAGGTGACAGCTGCTAGTGAGTCTATCTGATCTTGAATTTGAACTAAACTTTTGGCAACGTCATCTAGGCTTTCTTGTAGGTCCCGCGACAGAATTTCAAAATATGATAGAGCGGTGGCTGGGCCCCCTATGCCAGTGCCAACCCCTGCTGTGATGCCAGGGTGATGAGGAGAGGGGTTATGTGGACTGCCCTTTGGTGTTGGATCTGATGGGTTACGGGGACAGGCAAAGACTGCTCATTGGGAGCTACCTCTACACTGGGTGAGAGATAGGTGAGACTACAAGTTCCTGTCCAAGTGAGAGACTTCGTGCCAGAGTAAAGCATCCACGCGTGTGCTGTGACCACCCAGAGAACCTTGCAAACACTTCCTCCTACTCATCTTGCTCCCCGTTGCCCCCAACTTTCTTGCCCCCACCCTGGGCCCTGGCATTCACTGAGTGTCCCGGGGATATACCAGGAAGACGGAATTATAATGTCCCAAAAGGCCCACTGGCCAAGCCAAGAAGAAAGCTGGTGGAAAGGAGACTTCCATGAACAGAAAACCTGCCCCTTCGAGGACCACCATCTCTACAGGTTTGGAAATATCTGCTAGACACATCATGAAGTCATCACAGCAAAGGGGGAACCTATTATAAACAAAAGAGAGTTGAAAGGATACCTAGTCGTATTTGTTTACATCTGCATGAAAATAAAACCTAGAACATAGACAATTATCTGGTACAAGGGTTTATTTGCGATGAAGGGTTCAGAACAGAGCAGATGGTGAGAGGTGTGGGAGTTAGATCTTTTCATTCTATGCTGTTTTACATTGTTTTGATTTTTGAACCCTATGAATGGATTACCTTTTTAAAACAAACAAACAAAAAATGTTAAATAACAAAGGAGGAAAGACCCGCTCATCTCCAGCTGACGGTTGTTGTGCAAAGATCCAGGCCCCGGGTGGCTGACACTTTACAATCTGGGCTCCAGAGGGGGAATGTCAGTCCAATTTCCTGGGCGGCTCCGTGGTGATTCATGACATGGCTGAGTCCCCCACTCATGGGATGGGGGCGGGCAGATGTCCAGCCTCAGTTTCTCCGACTCCAAAATGAGACCAATAGAGACGCGCCTGTGAATCTCCTGCGGCTTCCGGGTTTGCGTGTTTGCAGGCTCCTGGCACACAGGCTTGGCTCCACGAGGGCCTTCATCATTCAGGAGCCGTGCATTCAATTAGCCTGGCTGCTGAGGCAACGGGGATTCACCGCCGCCGCTGGCCTGGGAGGGAGGAGGGGGCTGGAGCTTCTCCTTCTGACAAATGGCTTTTGTTTCCTCAGACTGGCACACAAACGCTCGCCACCATGCAGCTAATCACCCAAAAATAACGGCACATATGTTCCTCTGAGGACCGTTCCTTGCTAACAAGCACATCCATTGTGGGGCGCTGGAGGTGGGCGGGGGGGTTCTGTGCTGCTCTCCTGCACCCCACAGCCCTGTGAGAGCCCCCTAATCATCGGAGCTACCTGGCCAGGGCGGTTCTGCCCCTGAAGGCAGGGTTGAGTGCACAGCCGTATCCTCACAACGAGAACAGCGCCTGGCACACAGTAAGTACTCAAGAAATACTTTTTAATGAATGAGTCCCTACTGTCCAGCCTCGGGGCCAGCTGGCAACTCGTCAAATTGCAGGGGAAGCTCCACGTCCTGTCCTCTATCCGGTTCTCCTGATCACAGACGTCCTCCAGGCTGAGGTGATCACCCCTTGTCTGAGCTGCCAGGGGTTGCCCACTGCCCGCCCCCCAATAATCCAGCCTGTCCCCCAATAATCCAGCCTGTCCTGGGAGCCACCACCCCACAGCACCAAAGGCCTGCAGGTGTGTTGGCCACATTTTCTTTTGTTGTTGTTGTTGTTAATCCTCAACCGAGGATGTTTTTTCCACTGATTTTTCAGAGAGTGGAAGGGAGATGAGGCGGGGTGGCGGGGAGGGATGTGGGGCGTGTAGAAGAAAGGGGGGGAGAGCGAGAAAGAGTGAGAGAGATCAATGTGAGAGACACAATGATTGGGATTGGTTGCCTTCTGCACATGCCCCAATCAGGACCGGGGATGAAACCTTGTACCTGCCCTTGATGGGAATCAAACCCTTGATCCTTTGGTGTGAGCACTCTAACCACTGAACCCACCGGCCAGGGCATATTTCCTAAGTTAAAAGATAAAAGTGGCAGAGATAAGCCATGTGCCAATGAGGACAGTGAGACAGGGGATTTGAAATCAGAGTATCTGGGGGGAACCCAGGCTGCAGAGTCCCGGAATAGACGGCCCTCCTCACCCTGTGTGACAGCCAGCCTCTCCCCTGCCTGGTCTCCCCCTGAGCTAGGAGCTCCTCCACGGCGGGAATCATGTCCCTTTCACCTTTATATCCCCAGTGCCTAGTCCAGGAGGCACCTGGGAGGTGCTCAGTAAAGCGTGAGTGGATGAGAGAGTGAGCCAGGAGCAGCATAGGCACCAAGCGGCTTATCTCTGAGGCTGCCTGCCAGGTCTGGTTTGGCTCCTGTTGTCCCCATAGGTAAAGAATACTCCTGGGCCGAAACCGATGTGGCTCAGTGGATAGAGCGTCGGTCTGCAGACTGAAGGGCCCCAGGTTCGATTCCAGTCAAGGGCATGTATCTGGGTTGCGGGCACATCCCCAGTAGGAGGCATGCAGGAGGTGGCTGGTCCATGTCTCTCATCGATGTTTCTAACTCTCTTTCCTTCTCCCTTCCTCTCTGTAAAAAATCAATAAAATATATATTTTTAAAAAGAGAATATTCCTGAGAAGAGAACAAAGATAGAAATCAGAGAGAACACTGCACTGTCCCCTCCCTCTGGGCCACATTTCACTAAGACGAGTCCACATCAGCGATCTTAACAAGGCGCCCACCGCTCCACCCCAAGAGGAAGAGGATATTACCCCCCCCACCCCCCACCAATCTCCCATCGGGACGAAGAGACCGAGACGCAGAGACGGAGCAGTTTGCTGGAAGCCACTCCAACTGCAGTGGCAGGAGCGGGAGCTGGGACTCGGCCACCACCCAGCACAGCTCCGCACCTGTCCCACGGGTCACAGTGGCCATGGCAGGAGGGAGCAATGTTCCCTGGCGCTTCTTTTACAGTCACAGAGACCTGTGGGCAGGGAGGGAGAGCCACAGGGCACAGGACCACAGACCCTGCCCACATCAGCGCTGCTTCACGGCTCTCTTCCCACAGGGCAGCCTGAGGACCGGCCCGGCTCTCCTCCCACACGGCTCTGTCCCCTCTCGTCCCTGCACCACAGTTCCTTTGTCCCCAGCCGCTTCCAAGCCCTCCCTCCACCATTTCCGCCCCTGAATCACTGCACATGTCTCCCCGTTTGGAATATTAATATCTTTTCGCACTAATGAGTTAGGGCCACCTGGTCCCAACCGGAGCCTTGGATGTCTGCTGATTAATTGATACACAGCTCTTGGAGAGCGGGAGGAGGGAGGAGAGGAGAAAGGGAGAGAAGACACAGGATTCCCTCCTCACCAGTGATCCCTACCCCCGTCTTTAAGCCTCCGGCCGGTCACAGGGCAGATTCTAGAAGGCCAGTCCATCTTCGGCTGCTTACTGTCCCCAGTTGGGAGGAATCAGCATGTGGACCGGGTGCAAGGGGGTGGGCCAGAGGAGAGCACAGGGTAGGAATGGAAATCCCTGGCTTTGCCTCCTCCCAGCCCAGCCCGGTGGTGTCTGGGCCAAGTCGTTGGCCCTCTAAGCCACACTTTTCTGGTCTATAAATGAACCAAACCCCACCAGCGCACAGAGCACAAAGCTCTCAGATCTGACCGCGTGGCTTCCAATTCTGGCTTCTCCGGGGTGTGTGGCCTTGGGTTAGCTCCTTAGCTTCATCTGCAGAAAGAAGCCATTGCAGCCCCTGCCAGGGTTGCAGTTGGACTTGGATGATCAGCGGTTCTCAACCTGTGGGTCGCGACCCCTTTGGGGGTCGAACAACCCTTTCACAGGGGTCGCCTAAGACCAGTGGAAAACACCTATTTCCCATGGTCTTAGGAACCAACAGACCGCTCCTCGGTGTAGCAAAGTGTAGCCATGTCATTTACTGTTGTCATGTGAAGACTGTTGCCCATGCTACACCACGATTCAAGACAACATTTCATTTATTTGTCATTAGAAATAAATATTTCACAATATATCATTACATATTGTTTTTGTGATCACTATGTTTTCATTATGTTCCATTTGTAACAATGAAAATACATCCTGCCTATCAGATATTTACTTTACAGTTCCTAACAGTAGCAAGATTACAGTGATGAAGTAGCAACGGAAATAATTTTATGGTTGGGGGTCCCCACCCCATGAGGAGCTGTCTTAAAGGGTCGCGGCGTTAGGAAGGTTGAGAACCGCTGTGGATGAGCAATTGGCGCACAGTCCAGCCTGACACCCAGCAGGGCCCGGCGCTCAGTGCCTGGTAACTACTGTTGCCCATCCAGCTGTCGCCTCTACCCCGTCCGTCAGCTGGTTAACAAGCCTGTGGCTCCACCCAGTGGAATACGACCCGGCTCCCAAAAAGGGTGCCCAGGACGGGAGGGGCCAGGAAGGCCTGAGCTCGGACGCCTCTGCAACACACCTGTCCCAGGGATCGCAGCTCCACGTTAAAGACGGAGAAACCAGACCTCAGAGAGGGGCTCAGTGTGCCCATGTCACAGAGGACAGAGACAGCCGAGCTGAGCCCCAAATGCAAGGGAGCCCCGCCTCCAGGCGTACCCTCTGTCCGCTCTGACACAATTGCTGCGCGTCACATGTTAAAACCCAATTTACGGAAGTCATGAGCCTCGGGCCGTTTCATTCCCCGCTCTGTCCATGTGATCGTGAGGGCTTTTTGCCCGACATAATCGTTTCCCTAAGGCAGACATAATCCCTGTCCTGGCTCCCCACCTGGCTGAGGTGCGGATCAAAGAAGCTAATGGCTGTAAGCGGGCTTTAGAGATGGGAAAGGGCTGGGCCTGTGGGAGCAGGACCTGAGAGGCGTGGCTTAACATTACTCACTCATTCGCTTATCCAGCAAGCACTCCTAGAGCCTAAATGTGCGTGTTCTAGGCTTAGAAGACGTGGCAGTGAACCAAAGAGGTGACACCCCTGCCTCTCGTAGATGACAGCCTGTAGAGGAGACAGACGATGAACAGATACAAATAGTGCGGAGGATGAGGCACTGGGGAATGGGGCTCTTTTGTCCACAGTGGCATGGAAGGTCTCTCGCTGGTAGGGGACATGGGAGGCTGAGGTTTAAGCAAAGTCAGGAGGTACGTCATGATATCCAGGGAAAAGCATTCTGGCCTGGGCAAACAGCAAGTGCAAAGGCCCAGGGGCTGGCGTGTATTTTTGGCGTTCAAGGAAGTGAAAGGAGAGGGATGGGAAAGGGGAGGCAATGGAAACAGCAGATGACATAAGCCTTGTAGGCCATTGTTGAGAACTTCGGGGTTTATACCATTCAACTCAAAGCGTCGAGTTCATCATTTTCTCATTTGTGAAGTTATTGGCATTTCCTGTACCTTCCAACAGTTTCCCATTGCTGACCAGATAAAACGAACCTCATTGGCACGGCATTCGAGGCCTTTCGGAGTCCGATCACGCATGTGACTTTCCAGCCACTCCCCGCCCGCCCTCTCAGTCGCTCCACCCCATCCCGGTGCCCACGCTTGGCTCCATGAGGAGAACACTTGACGAATATGTGGCCATCGCCGCGAGATGCCAGGCCCTACGGGAGGTGTCTCTGTCCCCGCTCTTCCAGCGTTCAGCAGAGAAGACAGACATTAACCAGGGAAGGGTGAGGACACAGGTACAGGACTCCCAGGAGCTGTGGAGTTGTGGCAACAGCTAACACCTACCCACTCCGGGTGGAAGGTGGTCAGGGAGACGCAAGAAAGAGCAGGAGGGGGCACCGTGCAGAAGTGGGAAGAAGGACTCCCTCACCCTGCCCTCTGTAACGAGCGCAGAGGAAGGTTACAAGCAGAAACAGGACGAGCCTGGTCTCATAGGACCCTGAGGACAAGAGTTGGGACTTTATACGGAGGCTCATGCAGGGTTTTGCTGCCAGGGAGGCACCCCCAACTCCCCACCGGGCACCTCTTCTGCTGCCCCACTTTCCTCCCCACGCACCTGAGCCGGGCCAGGAACGGAGCTCAGCAAACAGGCCACGCCGCCTGGCTCGGCTCTGGGTAAACAGGACTCCGCCTCGCACCTGCAGCCTGGCTCAGCCTGCAGCTGCGGGGGATAAATATTTGCCTCCAGACCCGGCCTGCCTAATGAGGGTTTGGGCATCTGCCAGGCGGGCCTGGTCCACGGGGAGCTGGAAGGGAGGGGGTCAGTCCTGGGGGACTCCAGTGCCTCGATCCTTGGGGTCCTTGGGTGCGGGACAATGACTTGGAAGAACGAGGGCATGGGCATCCCTGAAGGTCTTCACCAGCTTCCGGGGGGTGAGGGGGTGTCTCAGGAGGCCTGATGCCCAGAGCCAAGGTCACAGAGTGGGCAGCCCCCCTTACACCTGGCTGGCCAGAGTGACACCAGTGCCCTCCAGCTTTCTCTCCATTTCTCCTCCCCGCCCTCCTCCTCCACACAATACCCACTGGCCCGGCGTACACAGTCCCCACCAGGGAGCTGGCGAGGGGACTGAAAAGCGATCCGGCCCCCTCTGAACATTGCCACCCTGCGCGCATTGTATTAGGCATCGGCTGTGTAAACAACATCATAAGGGAGAGTGTGTTCGCAGTTTTAAAAATCAAATCGTAAATGGTAATGAGCTGAAAATCAAAATCCCCTGACCCTCTCATCCTGCTTTTCAGCGGAACGTCATCTGAACGCTGGTAAGAAGATTTCATTGTTGTTTCAGCACCAATAGCATCGAGCCACACATCCTGTGCTCCGGTTGATATGGGGGTACCTATCACACCCACACAGCCAGGACCACCCCATTCTTCTTAGCCGCTGAAATTTATTCCCCAGTGTGGGGGTACAGTGGCTCATTTAGACAGACCCTTTTGGATGGACACTTGCTTCCAGCTTTTGCTGTTGAAAAAAATAAAAATTCTGTATTGAACAGTCTTCCGCTCGTCTTTGTCTATCTGTTGGGATTTCATCAGTAGAATAAATTTCAGCAGGAGGCCACGTGGCTTGTGTACTTTCACAGTTAACAGACGCTGCCGAATTACCCTGCAAGAAGGCTGTGCGGGCTTACCCTCCCACCACCACCAGCCCGTGGAAGTGCCAGTCCCCCGTCCCCAGGTGGTGGGCAATCTTTAGCTCTTTGCCAGACTCCTGGGTGAAAAATAATAGCTCATTTTTATTTGTGTTTCCTCATTTTTTAGAGAGATTAGATATCTTTCAGGGGGGTGTTTTCCATCTGTATCTCTCTTTCTGAGAACTGCTTCTTCGTACACTCTTTTACAGGAATGTCCTTTCTTTGTTTCATTTCAACAGTATTTTAGCACCTACGCTGCGGAGGATTTTGTGTTCCCCGCTTGACACAGGAGAAAGTATGTCCCTACCCCACGCGGGCACTAGGTGAGGCATTCAAACAGTGCCGACGTGGCATTCCCCAGACAAGACAGTCACCAGGCCTTGAATCCTGTGAGACTTGAAGCACTTTATTACAAATGGATGGGGCCCCCTCTCCTATTTCACTGTAAAATAGGAAAATACAGTAATTCCTGTCTGTAGGTGTTTTAAAAAATTCACAGAACCGTTTAAGTCAGAGTCATTTCAGGTGAAAGTGACAGAAAAATCAATCAAAACTGGCATTAAAAAGGCAATGTTATTGGCTCCTGTGACCGGATGATGGCTGGATCCAGGTGCTCAAACGTCACCGAGCGTCACCTGTCTCCATCCTTCAGCTCCGTGACCCTCTGCAGCTCAGACTCGTGTCCTATTGGTTCAGCAGCCCGTGAAGAGTGACCGTTTCCCAGGAGCCCAGTAAACACCCAGCGATTAGTTGAGGTTCGTCAGGCAGGGTCTTATTTCCATCATCGAGCCAAGCCCTGAGGTCTGAATGGTGGATTACATAGATGAGCCAGGCCCAGAGATAAAATAAGAGGATGAGTATGTCCGGGGTATGAGAATGGGAAAATTCAAGTACCATTACTTAAAAAAAAATAAAAAAAATGGGTCCACTAAAATGGTAGCTGCCCCTGCACTGGATTCTCGCTCTCCCTTGTCTGTGTGACCCTGGACAAGTCACTGCTCCTCTCTGGCCCTTGAGTTAGGTCCTCACCTGTAAGATGCAGGCATTAAACTCAATTCCTGGTGTTGATACCTTTTGTCGCAGCGGACCTTCTTACTTTTCAGTAAATAATGCACGGAATCCAGCATCGAAGAGGTAAGAGCTTGTTTTATCCAGAGTGCCGCCCCTTTCCCTCTCTGAGCCACTGGGAGGGCAGGCTGGAGACGGATCCCCGAGACCTGGGTCCCAGGCCAGCTTCTGTGACGCTCAGACCCCTCTTTCTGCAAGCCGTGGCCACCCCACCAGCAAAATGGGATTATCGATCGTGAACAGAACGCACCAAATGAGATAATAAAAGCCCTCGGGGAATGCCAGGGCCCTGGAAACATTTCCCAAAACCTCCCGCACGAGCGCCGCAAATGGCCTCACTGTGTCAATTCCCGCTGCAGAAAGCCTTCCGCAGACCCCAGCCTAACAAGTTCAAGGGTAATGCGGGCCGAATCACATTACGCCAAATCCGATTACAGCGCCACTTTACCGGGCAGAAGACTCCTCTCGCCGTCGGATTACGACCTCCCAGGGGAGCCCAACCTGACTTGCCTTTGTCCCTCGCCAGCCTAGCACGGAGCCTGGCACATGTGGGAACCACATCACCAGAATGCCTTTCACCCACCGTCAAGAACTTTTTGTCTGGTTGACCTGATTTCTGTTTTAACTAGACGCCAACATTAGCCATTGAAAAAGCCCGCTTACAAACTGAGCTTTATGGAAAATGATGAGATTTACACCCCGAGGTCAAATTCCCACACGTGGAGGCAGTCTGCTGGGAATCCTTCCCATGGTGCCTTTCGTGTGTCCTCCACCCTGCAGGCCCCAGAGTTCCCATTCTCACACTGTGTCTACGCCCATGTCCAGCGGGAATCAACAGGGAGTTAACCCAGGTCACGCATTTTACATTCTTAGGGCATGTAGAAAGGCCGGCCCCGGGTACCATCTTGGCTAGCCCACAGAAACCTCTGTGAGTTAGGAATTATCATCCCCACATCACCACATCACCATATCACCATATCACCATATCACCATATCACCATATCACCATATCACCATATCACCATATCATAGAAGATAAAAGTGAGGCTCTCAGAGGAAAATCAATGCATCTAAGACCACAAACCCAATAAGACAAGAAGTGAGACTCAAGCATAAATTCCTGTTAACTGCAGATAGATTAAAACTTCTCTCAATGGCGTCCACTTATTTAAAGGGAGATTCACCACGACGACATTCTGGCACAAAGACGCTGAGCCAAACACACTTGGTTTCGAATCTGGACTCTGCCGTGTGCAACTATATGATTTCGTCGCATCTGTTTCTGCAGCTCTAACCTGGGGCACGAAAGACCTTCCTTGCAGGACTATTTGCTAAGCCCTTTTAGATCTTATCGATGGGTCTAGAAAATGCCACCTGACCCAAGGATAACACAAGTCAAACCAAGTTTTGGATGGCTTTGGTTTGAACAGAATCTCTGATAAGCTATAGAATCAAAAGCAGCTTTCTTAAAAACATGCGAGCCATGTCTTCAGATTTGAAAATGAGGCCGAAGGAAGTTATTCAGAATATCCTATCGGTTTGGAATAAAATGATGGGGAAGGGTCACTCTCTGTGACTTATAGTAATTACAGCAAAAACCGGTTGACCTTCCCCACACCTTGCCTTCTTCCTGCTGGTCACACAGCTAGGTCACACAGCATTCCCCTGGCAGCTGTGTATGGCCCAGGAACTGGATTCTGGCCAGAGGAACACGAACGGAAGTGATGCATGTCACTTCCAGGACTGCCCGTCAGATCCTGGCCGGCCTTCTCCTCCACGCCCTCCCTCCTGGGCCTTGAAGCAGATAAGCATGTGGGAGGTCAAGCTTTGGGGGTTGGTGGAGCCACAGAACTGCAGGACCCCGAAGCCCTTTATCAGCCGTTGAAGGAGAAATGCCAACCATTCAGAAACACCAGTTTTGGGGGGTTGGGGAATAAACTTTGACTTTATTTGACCCATATATATTAGGGGGTATTTGTTATAGCAGCAAGTATGGACCTGAACAAACCACACCAAAATTCCTGTTGTGAAAGGAAGAAGCTGAGAGATCAATAACTGCCCCTCTGGATAGGTGCCAACATGACAAAGTGCCACAGGCTGTGGCATAAACACAGAAATCTATGTACTCACCGTTCTGGAGGCTACAAGTCCAAGGTCAGGGTATCGACAGTGTGGTTTCTCCTCGGCTTGTAGAAGGCCACTCTGCTGTGTCCTCGGTGAGTTCTTCCCGCGATGCGCACATGTGCCTGGCGTCTATCACAGTCTGTGTCCTCATTTCCTCTTCTTAAAAGGGCAGATGGGCTGGGACCAACTCATTATGACCTCATCTACCTCTTTGGAGCTGTATCTCCAAAGACAATCCCATTCTAAGTATAGTAGTTTCCCCTTATCTGTGGGGAATACATTCTACACCCAGGGGAGTACCAAAGCCATTATATACCATGTGTTTTTCCCATAAACATATGCATGCCTACATACTTATGATAAAGCTCCATGGTTTTCCATCTTCACTAAGCACTGTGGTTTGAGGTGTGACAGCAACACTAGCACCCGTTTCTTTTCCCTTCTTCACCATTTCATTCTTCCCATAGACCTTAGTACCCTAAACATGATTTTTTTCTTACCTTTTTAAGTCAAGAACTTTCACCTTTTCATTTCAAGAAAACACTTTGCATATCCAAATGGTCAGCATCACTATTTTTTCATTTTGAAAGTCATTATTAAGTAAAATAAGGGCTACTTGAACACAAACGCTACAATATCACAACTGATATGATAACTGAGTCAGTTGCTGAGTGACTAATAGGCAGGTGGTATGTTCAGCGTGCACACTCTGAACAAAGGGATGATTCACGGATGAGCAAGACGGAGCAAGACGGCGTGAGCTTTCATTATGCTACTCGGAACGGTGCACAATTTAAAGCTTGTTTATTTCCAGAATTTTCCATTTACTATTTTCAGACCACGGTTGACCACAAGTAACTGAAACCATGAAAAGTGAAACCACAGAAAGGGGGTGGGAATACCGTACTGGCGGGGGGGTAGAGCTTCAACATGTGACATTTGGAAGACCGCCTGATTTCAGGAATTATGTGAAGCTGCATTAATCAAGACAGCATGGTATTATCATCAAAGTAACCACATAGATAAATAGAATCCAACAGAGTCAAGAAATTGGCCCGCAAATATCTGGGTTTTGAAGAAAATTGCAAACGACATGCAATGGAGAAAATACAGCCTTCTCAACAAATGGTCCTGAACAACTGGATATCACAGACAAAAATGCAAACTGTGAGCCACACTTGTCACCATCGATAAAAATCAATTAAAAATGGATCATAAAACTAAACATAAACCCAAAGCTACAAAACACCTAGAAGAAAACATGGGAGAAGACCTTGGGGCCTTGAGCGAAACAAAGACTTCCCAGATCTGACAACAAAAGCATGATCCATACGAGGATCCAAATCAATAAACTGAACTCCATCAAAAGTAAGCACTTCACTCTTTGAAACGCACTTGTAAGAAAATCAAACAATGACCAACATTCAGTGAGGAGACATTTGTGATAAAAGACTTCCATCCAGAATAAACAAAGAACTCTCAAAACACAGCAATAAGAAAACAACCCAAGTTTTAAAAGCCAGCCAAACACTGTAACAGCCTCTTAAGCAAAGAAGATACACAGATGGCAAATAGGCACATAAATAGATGGTCTACCTTATTAGTCATTAGTTATCAGAGAAACGCGCATTAAAACCACAATGAAATGGCGCATCCATCAGAATGAAGTAAATTAAAAAGGCTGACCTTACGAGTGTTGGTGGAGAACTCCCACGCTGGTGAAGTTAAACACACACTTACCTTGCTCTATCCCAATTACCACCATCACCACTCTCGAGCCAGCCATTCCACTATGAGCATTTACCTAAGAGAAAAGAAAAAATATATATGTATATTATTTTTTAAAAAGAAAATATAAGCAAAACCAGTGTGGCTCAGTGGATAGAGCGCCAGTCTGTGAACTAAAAGGTTCCATTCCGGTCAAGGGCATGTACCTTGGTTGCGGGCACATCCCCAGTAGAGGGTGTGTGGGAGGCAGCTGATCAATGTCTCTCTCTCATCAATGTTTCTAACACTCTGTCCCTCTTTCTCCCTCTCTGTAAAAAATCAATAAAATATATTTTTTTAAAAAAGAAAATATATACATTATACAAAGACATACACAAATGGTTATAGCAGCTTTGCTTATAGCTCAAAACTGGGAACAATAAAAATGACCATCGACAAATTGTGCTACACCCCTTTAATGGCATACTACAGAACAATAAGAAATTCGCTTTTTAAATAAGCAACAACATGCATGAATCTCATAATATTAAGCTTAGTGAAAGAAGCCGAACAAAAGTACATGCTATATGAGTCTATCTAATACTAGTCTAGAATATGTAAGCTAAATTATAGTGACACAAATCCAAATGGCGTTTGCTTGAGGGCGGGTGACATCCATGAGGGAGAGACTACAAAAAGTCGAGAGCACACATGTGGGAACAATGGATATGTTCACTACCTTGACTGTCGTAATGGTTTCACAGGTGCATAAATATGTCAAAGCTCATAGAAGCGTATACTGTACTTTAAATTGTGCCGTTTACTGTATATATCAATCACATCTCATGCTGATTAACAAACAAAAGCACGGGGTAATGTGTTAAATGACACAAGAATGAAATACACAAAACCCAGACTGTCAAAAACTCTCCATGCAGATAATCTAGTTCCTTCAACTAATAACTCACGAGGAAAAAAGAATGGGAACCTTAGGGTAAATATAGACCAAAGAGATCTATCAAGTGATGGCAGTTACCCTGGTGTGGGTCTGCTGCAGACATTCAATTAGAAATTTGAACACTGACTTGATAGTTCATGATAGTAAGAAAGTATTTTTAATGTTTAGGTGTAATAATAATGTGGTTACAGGTTTTACAGTCTCACTTAGAGATTCATAGCAAAATATTTATAGATAAATTAGATGATGTCTGAGATTTGCTTCAAAACAATATGGAGGGGCCGAGACCGGTGTGGCTCAGTGGATAGAGCGTCGGCCTGCGGACTGAAAGGTCCCGGGTCCGATCCCGGTCGGGGGCATGTGCCTTGCTTGCGGGCACATCTCCAGTGGGGGGCGTGCAGGAGGCGGCTGATCGATGTCTCTCTCTCATCAATGTTTCTGACTTTGTATCTCTCTCCCTTCCTCTCTGTGAAAAATCAAAAAAAAAAAAAAAAATATATATATATATATATATATATATATATATATATATATATATATATTAAAAGACAATATGGAGGGGATGTCATTGGAACAATAGCAGCCATGAGCTGGCAACAATCTAAGCTGAATAATGGACACACAGGGTTCATTATATCTGTGTTTCTCCATCTAGTTTTCATTATCAGCCCGCTCAGAGCCTTTTCAGACATTGCTCTGAAATCCCTCCTGGACTCCTGCAATTTCAGTATCAAGGATACACTGTGTATCTGCTCACGTACTGTGATCCTCTGAAGGACCACAACCATTCCTACAGTTAAGATGTATTCATCACTATCCTCGCCCCCCCCCCCAAAAAAAAAAACACATTTTTGCCACCTTTTTGACTCCCTTCTCCAACCTGGTTGCGAATGCACGTGTTATACTATTATGTCCTACTTTTGTATGTCTTTTTACGTTTCTGTTCAAATGTTTGTAAACAATTCTATTTTTAAAAGAATCAAGAGAAGCCCAGCCAGCATGGCTCAGTGGTTGAGCATCGCCCTGTGAACCCGGGCAGGGCACATGCCCGTTGTGGGATGTGCAGGAGGCAGCCAATCAATGATGCTCTCTCATCACTGGTGTTTCTATCTCGCGTTCCCTCTCCCTTCCTTCCGGCAGTCAATAAAAAACATTTTTAAATATATTTTCTAAAAAGAATCGAGGTAAGAAATATAATTGTTGCTGTAACAGGACGTTGGGCGGGGAAGGATCCACGGCACCAGCTTCTGAGCTGCCCGGAACCGGGACTCGGAACCAAGAGTAATTGTCAGTTGAGAAGCTTGTGATGCTCCCTGAAACCACAGAGACTTATGGCTCCCTCACCGAAGGCCCACGGGTAGGCAGGCGTCACAGAAGGACTCACCCACTACAGACCCAGTGTCCTGCTCATCCCTCCTCTGTAAGTGTTGACCTCATCCCAAGACTGGCTACACCCAAAACAGATGCCCAAGTGGTAGCTACGTGCTCCTTAGCTCTCGCCCGACAGGAGAGAGAAACTGTGCCCCAGCATTTAGCAAATTCATCCTGACTGGCCCATTGGTACTGCCCATCTCTGGCAGGAGGAACGGGATGTGCTGAGTGGCCCGGCCCAGGCCAAGTGATTCCCTGTGGAGTTTGGGGGAGAGGGGGGGTCAGAGGGGGGGAGGATGGGGGTGTCCCTGTTTCCAGAACGCCACAGCTCTCTAAACGCCACAGAAATCGGGGCTTTGGAGGGGGGCAGGGAAATGTCCTCTTCTCCTTTGCTTCCACCTGCATGTCTGTTTAATTCTTCAAGTCAATGTCTCCACAAGGTGAGGCGTGTCAGATGATCGCTGCTGTGTTAAGGGACAAACAGGGCTGTCAGCTCATTTTTTAAAACGCCAGGAAAGGATGTGACCTGTTTTGGGCCCCGTGCTCCAGCCTGGCCCAGTGACTGTGGGCCGGGCGGTGGAACACACGCCTGGCACAGCGAGGGTCAAACCCCCACCCCGCACCAAGGAGGCCGCAGGGTGTGCGGTGCCTCTCAGATAGACGGATCCTAGGATCCTCTCAGCGATGTTTACAAGGCAGGGCTGTTGTGCGGTCTGAGTCTTCAATATCTTTTTTCCTTTCCCAGCTCCCCACCCTCACCATGCCCTCCAGATCCAAATTTGCCAACCTGAAGAGCATATCCTGAAAATAAAACAAAAATAAAATAAAATAAAAACCTTTAGGTGATTTCTATCTAAGCAAGCTCTGGCTCCCATATCTCTCTCTCTCATCCTACATAATAAAAGGCTGATATGCAAATTTGACTGTGAGTTCAACCAGGGGTTTGACCAGGGGCGGAGCCAGCCAGCCAACTGCCCAAGCCTCTCTCCCCTGGCCGGCCCCACCCCCAATCAGTCACCCACGCTGACGATGGGGTGGACCGGCCAGACCCCACCGATGCAGGAATTCGTGCACTGGGCCTCTAGTTGAAAAGAAATATCAGAGCAGAAGATGCTTGAGCAAGTCACCACATCCTGAGACTCAGGTTCCTCGCCTCTCTTCAGCGTTAGTAACAACCCCTGCTTCCGAAGGGAGTGGCGATATGAAAGGAATGGCTTACAGTAGACACTTAATAAATGGTAACTAGTATGCTCAATTCCATTGCATACTTTCAAAAAATAATTCTAAAGAGAATCTGACTTCAAAGGAGTTCTCCAAGAACATTTATTTCAAAGGCGCCCATGAAGAGACCATATCACCTTCATCGCAGACAGCACCTGTCCCCAAGGTGCCACCCACCAGTGCCCACACCTGCAGCTCCACACTCCCAGGCTGAGCCCCCTCCACCTGGTTTCTCAGAGCTGGGGTCTGTGAATAACTCCTGTCCATCCGTCTCTGCAGTCTGACCCACCTGCCTGGGCCGATCCCTCTAAAACGCCCATAACCTAAATTGCTTCCTGCTGCAAACTCTACGATGGTTTTTTCTTTTTTAATATATATTTTATTGTTGTCAGAGAGGAAGTGGGGAGAGGAGAGAGACATAGAAACATCCATGATGAGAGGGAATCATTGACCGGCTGCCTCCTGCATGCCTCCCCTCAAGTCACATGCTGAGAACCAAGCCCACAACCTAGGCATGTGCCCTTGACCGGAATCAAACACGAGACACTTCAGTCTGCAGGCAGATGCTCTATCCACTGAGCCAAGCCAGCCAGGGCTCTACAGTGGTTTCCATTCTGGCTCTGGGAATGGCAGTCAAGTTCCTTTTAAAAGAGCCTTCGACACCCTCTCCTGACTACTAGCCAGCCTTGAAGGTGTCTTAAATTAAGCAGAATATCTCATCCTCATGCCTTTGCCATGGTTGTTCCCTCAGCCTAGAAGGTTCTTTCCCATCCTCCCCAGGTAAACTCCTACCCAAGGTGCAGCTCTATTTCCGCCCTCAGAATGCAGCCTTCTCAGAACGAACAGGCAGACGTGCACGTCCCCTTTTGTGTTCCGCCTCTGTCCTTCATGTGTAGCAAGAGGGAGTTTTCTGTCTTCCCCTCCCCCCCGGTAGGCGAGACAGCCTAAAGAGTAAAGATTGTCTTCACTTATCTCAGCCCCCGGCACTAGCCCAGGACTTGGGGCCTTACAGATGCATTAATGACTAGATGAATGGATAAAACATAACGTAGATGTATTCATGGATGGGTGGAGGGAAGCAGATGGATGGAAGGATGATAGATAAATGGATGGATGATGGATCGATGGGTGGATGAATTGTGGATGGATGGATGAATTGTGGATGGATGGATGAATGGATGGATGGATGGATGGATCATAAATACTTCAAAGACACAGATTGTTTCTTATGCAATTCTTTTTTCTCAGTGCCTAGCATAGACTCTAGAATACAGTAATAGATGGTCAATATATATTGCTGAAGGAGTGAATAAATGATTGATTGAAGGACCACATTACTGTATAAGAGTTCTGGACTGGGTCGGAAGACCTGAATTCTCTATCTGTATCTTGGAGATACAGTATCTATATGAACCTGAGAAACTTTAGCAAATATCTTCAATTCATTCTTCTGTAAAATGGGTAGATGAAATTAAGTGATTTCCAGTCTTTTCCAAACAGTCTCGTGTTCCCTAACTTGAAGCTGCCCAGATCTTAAGATGAGGCTAGAGGCTGGGGGAGGCGCACAGTTGAGCAAATGTGTGTTTACTCCCAACTTGTCATAACGCAACGCTGATCCCAGATGGGCGAGAAGAGTTAACACGCTCCAGATGAGTTTCCGTGCGAACTGTCTGGCTGAAAGCCGGCTGGTGGAAATGAAAGACAGGCTGGTAGAGAGCCTGAGGGGTAATCACAGGGAAACACGAGCCTCTGTGAGGCTGAGCGCACCCCCAGCTGCCGAAAGGAGGGGAGGGGCCAGGCCACCCACACCCTTCCAGGGCCCGTGGCTGCTGGCCAAAGGCACCCTTTCTCCAGAACAGTTGCTTGCTCCCCCAGCACGTGGTCTGTCCTGTCAGAGCCACCCCTGGGTCCTGGCGTGCTCTAGAACCGGGGTCGGCAAACTGCGGCTCGAGAGCCACCTGCGGCTCTTTGGCCCCTTGAGGGTGGCTCTTCCACAAAACACCACGGCCTGGGCGAGTCTATTTTGAAGAAGTGGCGTTAGAAGAAGTTTTTTAAAAATGTGGCTCTCCAAACAAATTTCAGTCGCTGTACTGCTGATATGTGGCTCTGTTGACGAATGAGTTTGCCGACCGCTGGCCCAGAATAATGACTGTCCTGAGAATAGCTCCGCCATTAGTCACAGGCGGATGTGTGCCAGGCTCTGTCTCTAGATCACTTCATCACATCTGCCCGCAGCCCTGGGAGGCAGGAATGATGATGTGCCCTTCAGGCAGGAGGAGGCTGCAGCCAGTGAGTGGCCGACTGAGGGTCTGAACCCAGGGGACACTGGCTGCCTGTCTGCGGACAGCTGCCCTGAACGGGTCAGGTAACAATCCAGACTCTAGACTCATGGGCACCCCCCCCCCAAACTGCAGTGACTCCTGCTGGGACCTGCCTGACCCCTTGGCAATATGCTCTCACACTGATTCAAGCCTCCTGTGCTGGACTACACGCCCATTTTACAGATGGGGACGCTGGGACTCGGACTGACAGGTGACACGGTCACACAGGGATGGACCCGAGATGCCATCCCTGGGGACTGGAGTTGCACGCCAGGGCTCTTTATTGCCCAATTGTTCTGTTCCCCTGTGGCCGCTGTGGTGGACATCTGTGGGGTTTGCCTAACCACCCCTTCTTCCTTCCTCGGATAACAGCCCCTGAATTGTCTTAGGCAAATCACACCCCCTCCACACCCCCACTTGCCTCTCCGGTCCATGTGATTCAGGCAGAACTAAGATGCCCTGTTCTCTCCCCGCCTGTTGTGGGTAGGCAGATGATCCCCTGGCCACAGTGAAAGCATGTGACCAAAGGTATCTGGTGAAACTCCACCCCTTGACACTAGAGGAAGCCACTGAGATGCAGGTGCCCTCTTTCTCCTGGGATTTCTGAGCTGGTGAGATGGACGCCAGGCGCTGCTGGGAGTCACCTGTGACACTGCAGAGGGACAGGCTGTCAGAGAGCGAAACCAACGCAGAGAAAGGCAGGAGGCCGGGATGGAGAGGGACAATTTCCTAAAGGCCTATGTTGAGACCCTGGATCCAGCCGGACCTGAATGTATTCCAGGCACAGGAGCCAGTGAATTCCTTTCTACTGAAACCAGTCTGAGTTGAGGGTCTGTCACCTACACCTGAGAGGCTCTGGACAATACCGGCCCCTCATCACAGGGAATTATCATCACTTGTGCCTTGGCTGTTGCCCGTTAGACCCAGATCACTTGAGGGTAGGGACTGGGGTAAAGCCATCCTTGGCTCAACGTCTGATGCCAACCATGCCCGATAAATATGTACTAAATGGAGGGAAGAATCCAACTTGACTCATTGACGCTTTGTGAGGTTGGAGGGATATTCAGCCCAAAAAGCCTCAATTCTCTGGCCCCACCCCCCTTTCCCGAGGTCAAGGCCCAATTCCAAGGCTCCCTCCTCTGAACCTGGCCCGCAGCCCTACCCCTCGCCAACGCGCTCTCACCCATGCGAAGCCCTCCACAGGCCATTTCTGCCTGGGGCAGTGGGCAGTGATAGCACCCTGTCTGACCTCGCCTGCGGGATGGAGATTTCCCGAGCACGGGGTCTGAAATGGACTCATTCATTGATCAGTCCAGCACCGGGCACCCTCCGGAGCTCGGAAAGCATGTCCTGAATCCGAAGGCTCTTTTCTTTCCAGAAACATCCACCAACCCCTAGTCTGTGTCAGGTACTGAGATCACAGGGGTGAGGCTGCACAATGGTTAGAGACGGCGGCGATGATAAGAGCTGACATTTACCGAGCGGTTACTTTGTGCCACTCATCTAAGCACTCGACCTGTATTAGCTCGTTTAATCCTCAGAGCAAACGAGCGAGGCCGCCACTGTCACTACCTCCCGTTTTACAAATGAGGAGACCAACGTCCCAGGCCTGGGAGGTGGTGAGTGGCAGAGGCGGGCTCTGAGTCCAGACAATCTGATCCCCACCCATGCTCCTAACTGTCATCCGAGGCTCCCTGAGGGGGATCCCGAGTACTGGCGAGGCAATTCCGTCACCAGCCTGGCTATGTACCCCACTTCCGGAACGAGCTGGGCTAAAGGGAGACCTGACCAGGCCTCACCGGGCTGACCCAGAGCTTGGGTTCTGGAGGGAGACACGTTGTTTTGCATTTCCCACGGCACCTGCTGTTGGCCCTATGTACCCCACAGTAACCCTATGAGTCTCGGCTCCTTCGGGATTCACACCACCACAGGGCAGCTCTTAGGGTTGAAAGGGCCAATACAGTGGTACCTCGAGATACGAGATTTTTGAGATACGAGCCATCGAGCAAGCGATGTTTGCTTTGAAGTACGAGCAACTGTTGAGATAGGAGTCATCGCACGGATCGGCTGGCTGCACACAACCCACCCGTTTACCTCGACTCGAGTATCTCATAGTTTCCCACGCCTCAAGGTTATGGAACGAATTAAACTCGTATCTCGAGGTACCACTGTACATGAAAGCCACCTCAGCCTAGGGCCTGGTCCCAGCCCACCAGTAAATGCAGCTGCAGTCCCTGGAATCTTCTGCTGTTTGCACGGGATAAACCACCTCGTCAGCACAGAGAGCTTGGGACAGGGTATGCCATCGAACATGGTAAGCCTGCTTCCGGCTGTTTCCCCCCTCACCGCCTTCTATGACCTTGAAAGAGCACCTGCACTTGGCTGAAACGATTCCACTGAGGCTGCGTCCTAAGCCTCCAAAAGCCCTGCTTCCAGCCGGCCTCCGATGAATTGAGGATCTGGAATCCCCTTTCTTTCTCCGCCCACAGGGTCAAAGGGAGCCGTTGGCGAGGGCTGAGGAGCGGGGGAGGCATGCACGGTGGAACCGGCCCCACGGTTTGAACTGGCAGAAGCCACACTGTGGTCCACCCTGGGCGCTGCCCAGCTGCCTGGGCGGCCCCCACCCGTGTGCTGCCCGGCCGTGCCCTTGAGAAGCACACAGAGCTGCCAGCGCGAGCCCCTTCAGCCATGGCTAATCCCGCCGCAGGGCCCCAGGAGCCCAGAGGTGCCCACGATGTGAAGTGTTTTCCCAAAACGCCAGCCGGCACCTGAGCAGGAGGGCGGGGACGGTGCGGACAAACACAGTGGCTCAAACTGGAGGAAAGGCTGCAGGCACCGGCCGCTCCCCACCTCCCAGCCCGCAGCCTTCCCGGTGTGGCCGGGGCTGCACTGCCCTCTCGTGGCCCAACCGGGACCAGGAGGCGGGCTTTAGCCAAGGCCAGGTGCTGGCAGGACCTCAGGGCAGGTGCTGGCAGGACCACAGGGCAGGAGCCTGGGGGAAACCAGATCCCCTCTCCACCCTCTGGCCACCGGCCTGGCTCAGCCTCGCCTGCCGCCCTCCTCAGCTCTCGGGCAGCCCTGCCTTTGTCTCAGGCCCCTGCAGCCTCATGGAGCAGCTGCCGAATGCCGGCTGCGGGCGCTGTGCTAAGCGATGGCACGTATCACCTCGGTGAACTCCTGCAACAGTCTTTGAAATGGGGGGGTACCTCCTTTACAGACGAGGAAACTGAGGCTCACCTGGGTCTCAATACGGCCAGCTCCCAGATCCAGGTCTGAACACAGCAGTGCCCGGGCTGGGCCATGTCCCGAACAGCTTCACCGGCGGCGGCCCCTGGGATCTGACAGAACCCCCACCCCCACCACAGGCGGGGAACCGCCACTGGGATGGACAGCCCTGTGTGCTTCAGCAGACCCCAGGGCAGCGGTCGCCAACCTCTCGGACCTCATGGACCACCAGTGTCCCAGGGGATCCACAGGTCCCTGCTGGAGCTCTGCAGGACACTAGAACTCTCCCCGAATCCGTGGCCCACCCCCCCACCTCCGCTGCTCTTCCCGATCCACTCCACCTGCTGGAAGCCGGAACCCCCACTGACAGGCCTCAGGTCTGACTCCTTAGCACATCATCAGGCCCCTGCACAGCTGCCCATAATCCACCTCTCCACCCCCTCCTCTCCCTCCTCCTGACCCCAGTCCACCTCTCCATCCCCTCCTCTCCCTCCTC
>PVJN01019064.1:0-37970 GCA_004026805.1 Lasiurus borealis | reverse complement strand
CTGAGGGTTTAATTTTTCCATTTGCATAGGCAACATATTTTAATATAAATGTTAATTTTCTCTCATATTCACAGCTATTCTAGATTCAGAATTTGGTTTCTATGTTACTAATAAGTGTCTCTTTAAAAACATGATTTCCCATAAATATCTTATGCTGCTTATAGTTCCTCACTTGATAGTCAGTTTTTAGTTATATATTGAAAATGGTAAGGTTAAGTACGTATATGCTAGGTAGAAATGGCTTATTAACAAGGTCTCAGTAAAATAAATGGTGCAAATGTCTGCTTGCAGTTGGCAACACTAATGCCAAGTTTCATCTGTTCACTAGTTTTGCCCTTTCCTGCTAATAGTGACATTTAGACATATCTATCTTGCTTTTAGAATTAGCTCTACACAACCCTTTTGACCAATTCTGAGAGTGTCAGACAGCCAGTCTGGGACTGAGAAATTAAAATGACCTGGCAGGGGCTTATTTCCAATCTTGAACCCCATTTCTAATAGCTGGGCCTTTATTTATGACATCATGACATTTAAGAGGACATTCTGACTCCACTGCAAATTAGCTGTGTAGTCTTGGGTGAAATAATAATAAAAAATCCCTCTACTCACAGATTCCTTATTTGTAAAGGTATCTCTAGGAAGCAGACCCTGCCTCTTTAATATTTGTGGACTGGAGGCTTGTTGGCCAGTGCTTTTGGGAAAATCATATCTATGAGGGATGAAGGAGACAGGACTGGAGAGAGGAAATGAACTGTGATGCTGCTTCAACAGAGGCTTCAGCTGAATCTACTGATGCTGTGAAGCCAGCATGGCCTGTCACTGATGTCCTTGATTGAGACTAAAATCCACATAAATCAGCCACTGGATGCAGGCTGCTCCAGAAGAGACTGTGACCCTCAGCAAGGTGGCCATCTTTGGTTGAGAGCAATTCCTGATAGGGATCAGACAAAGAGCCTTCAACTGCCTACCTTTAGGGGCATTTGGAGGAGTGAGTGGCTCTGTTTTAAAGGAGGTCTGGGTGGTTTCCCTCAGGATCCAGTTCTTGGGCTTAATTACATTTTCTTGTCAAATTTCATGAGACATCAAATGATATCATATGTGTTGAAAGCATCTAGCTTAGTTCCTGGCACTTAGATGGCACTGAGTCAAAATTTGCCACATGAATGAATGAAAGAAAAATAAATGTTTACCAATGTCACATCCTGTTGTCAATATTTGCTATTTCTTATCTGTAATGTGTCTCTCTTTCATGAAGTGACTCTATAGACTACACCTTTTAGAGAAGCTCTACTGGGAATACTATGAGGGGCCTGTCTCTCTTTCACAAATTGGTCCATTTTCCCATCAGATTTGGTTACCAGCTACACTTTAGTCATGTAAAGGATCATAATAAGTGTTTTGAATTATACCGCTACATGTTAGATTTTTGAAAACAAAGTTTTGAGGATTTGTAGTACTAGTGTTAGGCTGACTGGACTGTAACATTTCACAGAATTAAAAAAAATGTCCTATTGTTATTAGGCTCTAAGGCTAGCCTAGAAAGGTAATATTTTTCTAATTCTTTCATATTAGTTGGCACATACCCGAAACATGCGGTAGAAACGAGGCAAATGTAATACATATGAATCCAGGGAAAGTCATGTGGCTATTGCTTTTACAAAGTAAGAAGTCACACTCTTCTTTATAGGCTAGTTCCACTGTTTTAAATAAACACTCCCAATAAATATACTTTTTATATATGTTAATTAACACATATGAGATTGATACTTCTTTCCTCATCTACAGAGAAGTTTAAGTAAACTGCCTAGTTGCAGAATTTGTAAGAGACAGAGTTATGGCTTCTAATTTAGATTATTATGCCATTTCCATCCCCTATAATACCATAGTAATTTTGTTTTCAACTTTAAAATTTTGTCTTCATAGCATATGAAGTATAGTCAATAATCTCAGAATGAGTATTGTGTGGTCAGGGTGGGTGCTTAAAGCAGCAGGGGGACCACTCTGTAAAATGCATGGTTTTCTGACCTTTTTGCTGTACAGCATAATATTGAATGCCACCTGTAATTTAAAAATCTATCTAAATAAAATCCTAATGTGCAAATCAACCGAATGTTGGAATGACTGGCAGGACTACCAGTTCTATGACACACACTGACCACCAGGGAGCAGACGCTCAATGCAGGAGCTGCCCCCAGCCCACAGGCTCCTATAGGTGGTGGCGGTGGGGGCGGGGGAGGGGCAGCGAGCAGGCAGTGCCAGACCAAGGTGGTGCAAGCAGGGGCAGGAGAAAGGGGCCTGATCACCCTGCAGGCCCTCCCACAGATCAGCCCTGATCACTGGCCAGGCCTAGGGACCCTACGTGTGCATGAATTTTGTGCATTGGGCTTTTAGTAAAATATAAAACACATTTACTTTGTACTGTCCAATTAGTTAATCCTTTTATTCCACCATCAACCATTTTTGTACCACTTATTATATCTCAGGTCCAGGCCACAAGATAGACAACACAGAGTCCCTAAAAGCAGGTGCCCACATGGGTAAGACTCACTATTACAATGAGATGCAGCAGAACAAAGCCTAAGACCTTTGTGAGCTGAGTCTACTTCTTCCAGTTTCCTACTTGTTAGTCAATCACTACATATGTAAAACGAGGCTATTTATATGGTTTTCCAGTCTCTTAAGATAAAGCAGTCACTGCCAACTTCAAATACATACGGATAAAGTGCGAAGCTCCTTTTCAGCCCTCAGGGTGACAAATATCATTCTTAGATTGGGTTGTTTCTTTTCAAGTGAACATATGCTATTTAGATTCCAACATAAATGTAACATATGGTCAAAGGATAATCACAAAACCCCAGAATTATACACTTTATAACTCTAATAAGGTGATGATAATGGCTCTCTTGTTAATATTTTTTGAATTCCAGCACTGTCACGATTGCACTAATACAAAGGAACAAAAATAAAACAAAGCGCTCCTGTAGAAAACTCTCGAATGAGAGCTATGTTATGACACGGTATCTCCCTGGAGAGTGGCTATGGAATTTTCTTGCAGAAAACATTTTATGAGATGAAATTGGAGTGCATTTGTTTCCTTGGAAACAAACCTTTCACCTTCATTGCACAGAATTTTAAGTAAAGAAAGTTTAAGATCAGGCTCAGAAGCTACCTATTTTAAATTAATGGAATTTTCAAATACATGATATTATTAGAAAAAAAATGTGCAATAAAACCCACTTAGCTCAGTTGAGGTCAAATGAATAAACCATTAAAAGACTTAGACTATAGATATCTGGCAATCTAAACACTAAAAGAGAATTACCTAAGAACTCATACTCAAATAGTTTAGAAAATCCCTCAGCTAAAACTTTCAACTGACTAAAATACTCTGTCATAAGGAAAAAGCTAAAACAGGTATAAACTGAGTAATAAAAGTAATAATCTTTAGAAAGTTTTGTAATGAGAACATCAATACTCTGACTTTTGGCCAGTCTCAAGCCAATAGCATCTGGGGATAGACCATGTTCTCTTTAGAGAAACAAATCGTGTTTTCTTTACTAAAGAGGGGCCTTAAAACTCTACATTTTTTATTTTTTGTTTGTTTTCATTATATTTGTGGCTAAAGGTATTACAGATGTCTCCCTTTTTATCTCCGTTGACACCGCCTCCTCCCCGTTCCAATCCCTGCTCTAGGCCTTCACCACACTATTGTCTGTGTCCCTGGGTTATGCATATATGCATATAAATTCTTTGGTTACTGTCTTCCTGCCACCCCACCCCCACCCTTTTCCCCTCTGACATTCCTCATTCAGCCCTACACTTTTTACAGCCCAGAATCAACCTCCTAGATATGCTTGAGAAGTCACATGCTCCCCTCTTTTTCATTGTATACTATTTGTAGTGTAAATATCAAACATAGGTGGGGCACTAGACAGACAGGTTAACACTAATTCCGACATATCTCAGGCTCAACATTATTATTTCAGTAAATGCAATCTTATCTATATCTATATCTACCTGTATATATATATGCATATATGAATATAATAGAGAAATATGCTAATTAACCAGATACTCTAATAGATCAACTGCACAGAAGAGATTGGGCTCAATTATTGGGGGAAGCATGGGCATCCCCGTGCCTGTGCTGGGGGAGGGTCTGATCAGCAGTGGCTGTGGCTGCTTCAAGGGCCAGAGAAGAAGGCAGGACCAGACTGGCTACTCGAGGGTGGGCAGCGCTGCACAAGTTAGAATCATGCGCTGGACTCTTATCTTCAATAAAGTCCATACTTTAAATCCTAGAGTTAAAATGTTACAGAAATGCATCCAAATTTCTCTTTGTTTCTTTATACTCTCTTCAAAGTTAAAATCACTTACTATTGTGTAAAAATAATTATCTTTTTAATTTTTGAAATGTTGAAATAATTATAAGCTTATAGAAAAGTTGCCATAAAAGTACAGTTGCTGTGTACCCTTTATCTTTCACCCAGTTTTCATAAAGTTAATACGTTATATAATAATATAATTACCAGAACTAAGAAATTAACATTTTACAATGTTATTAACTAAACTGTCATCATTTTTTCCTGTTTTGCAAATCTTTTCATTTAATATTCTTGTTTCTGTTCCATAACTGGATCCAGTAACTCACATTATATTTCTTTTAAAATTTCTTTATTCATCTCCAACCTGTGATACTTCCCCTCTCTCTGTCTTTGTCTTTTGGGATCTTGGTATATGTATTTCAATAGCATCAGTCAGTAATTTTGTAGAACTTTCCTCAGAAGTGATGCTCCCTTTAAGTGCATCCTATTAGGGTGGCACAGGATTTTGATATGTCATACTACCATTGATATTAAACTTAAACACTGATTGAAGTTGAACCTGCAGGGTTTCTCTACTATAAGATGACTACTTTTGCCTTTGTAATTAATAACTAATTTGAGGTAGATAGTTTGAAACATCTGTTCTTTCTCAAACCCATCAGTTTTAAAATCCACTGGTAGATCTTGCCTGCAGTTACTACTGTTATACTCTAATAGTGACTTTCTGTTGTCTAATTTTCTGCATTTATTAATTGGAATTCTTATGTATAGAAGACTTGTAAAGACAGATTCTGTTTTTGTTATTCTGGTTTGAAAATAAAGGCCACTTTACTGCATTGCCCTAGGCCTTTTGAAACATTTATAGGATTTAGAAGACCTAAGTTATTATCTTAACTAGGAGCCCAGTGCATAAATTTGTACATCTTGAGAGAAACTGTGGGCTGTAAGGCTGTGGTGGGCACAGGGGCAGTCTCGGCCCATCCTCCATGCCCCCATCCAGCCCCTGCCACTCTGGCCCCCAGTCCCCTGTCTTCCAGCATGGCCACTGCTGCATGGAGCTGATGGCATGGAACAATTGGGGCCAGTGCCATCAGCAGGTGCGAGAGGCAGCTGCTGACCCCAATAACCCCTCAGGAACAGGGGCAGGTGAAGGAGCCCTACAGGGCCATCAGGACCAGCACCCAACATTCATACCCATTGACAGTGCCAAGTGATCAGGGCTGGCACTGGGCACCGGCAGAGGGAGTGACCAGTGACTCCAGTGCCAGCAGTGGGTGTGAGCAGGGCCGGCTGGTGCTGGCAGCAGGTGAGAGCACTGGGTGGGACCGTGGTGCACGGGAGCAAAGAATTTTCAGTAACCATGAGAGGCTCGCCCCAATGACAACAATTGGTACCCTGCCATGGTCTGGCGTCCCCGCTTACCTGCTCCACCATCCCACTGAAGCCGATGCCCACCATGTTCTATGCACATCCCCTGGTGGTCAGCACATGTCATAGCGACCAGTTTTGTTCAGTTGTTCCACGGGTTGGTCTATTTGCATATTAGGGTTCTATATATATAGATAAGGCAGAGTTGGGATGAAGAAATGACACTATAAGCCAAGAAAATTAAAGTAAAAAAAAAGTGGCTCCATAAAACAAATACTGTATGGAAAGCTTCTATCACCAAAACAATTTATTTGCATTGGATATTGTTATCAACAGAGACATATTACAAAGTTAATAAGTCTTGATTATTCAATTATATATTTAATGAATCACCAAAATTTTGCTAGGTGAGGAACTGACCTTTCTTCATGACCCAAATCAAATATCTCTTCTCAAAATATCTCTTCCAAGAAGTTCCTTGGAATTAGCTTCATCAAATTGGAACTTCATCACTTAACATCACAGTGTTAATACATGTGAGGTTTTAAAGTAATGTTCAATAAATTCTTGACAGATAGATGGATAGGTGGATGGATGTGTGAACCAGAGGACCTACCCTCAAGAGATCTAATATAGTGAGATTTCAATTATATAGGCAAAATATGGGGAACAACATATAGAAAGAGTTTAGCTAAGATATTAAAAAGTTATGTAGTCATAGCAAAATCATTTTGCTTTTTCTGGGTTTCAGTCTTCCCAATAAATTTACTGAACAGATAATTTCTAAATTCACTGTCTACAATAATACTTTCCATTATGCTTACATCTACTTGGATACTGCCAAAATATAAGCACTATACACTCTTTTCAAAGCATCCAATTGAATACAATTTATAAGCAAGTGCATGCTCTAAAGTTAGAAGTTTTATATTTGATCAAAATTGCGTTAATATAAAATCAGATTGGTTTTCATATCACAGTCAATATTCTAGCTCTTCAAAACCATCCAAGAGGAATGTTTATTTTCCATTTCGAGCTATGGCAAAAGGAAGCACATTTTATTGATGTCTTCTCAATTCCCCTAGGACTACATTTATGCATTATGCTGTCCTGCTTCACACCTGCTGATGTTGTTAAGTACATCACATCTCATGGAACAAATCCATAATTTGATAATTAAAATTCAATGCTTAATGGCATCACACAGACTTCTTTTGGTAGAACAATTTTCTTTAAACTTGCTAATGAAAATAATACCTTGCATTTGTTTTGCCTTTTATATTCACAGAGCTTTCACATTCTTCAGCTTGTATAAGGGAAGATTTAAAAAAGGATTATGAGTTGAACAGAAGTTATACATTGTTATTATCATTACTAGAGGCTCAGTGCACAACATTTGTGCACGTGGGAGGGGGGGGGGGTGGTCCTCAGCCTGGCCTGTGCCCTCTTGCAGTCCAGGATCCCTGAATCCCTTGAAGGATGTCTGCTTGCTGGCTTACATCTCCCAAGGGGTCCTTAGCGAGGACCAAAGAGGCTCCCACCATAGCTGCACTTGCCAGGCATGAGTCTTGTTTCTGCATTGAGCATCTGCCCCTGGTGGTTAGTGTGCATCATAGCTACCTGTTCTTTCACCATTTGGTCGATTTGCATATTAGCCTTTTATTATATAAGATTGTGATATGACAACCTAGTGAGGCAGAAAGGGCAAGAAACATTATCTAACTCTACAAGTCAAGTACCAAAGCTACAGACAGGCTAAGGAATGTCTCACAATCATATGTACAGTGATTTCTGGGTATTTTGAACAGTATTTTATTCTTGGCCTAAAGGTATTCACAAATTAATACATAATATGTAAACATAATTACTTTGTTTTAACTGATAAATTGTGAGAAGAGGGCTAAAATGTTTGTGATGATTATTTAATGGCAATGTTTATTAAAAGAATCAGAATGATATTAAAGTATTTCAAAAAAAGAAAAAGAAAGTAACAGGGAGGGAAAAAAGGAATGGGAGAGAGAGGAGGAAGGAAGGGAGGAAGACAGTATTCATTCTCAATCTTATCCCATCACTTAAAAACTCAAGTGGAGAAATTGTAATTGAATGTTCTGAAAACACTAATGAACACAAATGTTTTTGGAAGTGAGGTGCACAAATATACAAAGGTACTTTAAAGGTTAACCTTCAAAATGGTGTACAAAATTTGACATTTGTACACTTTCTTGTCAAAACTATCAGGATCTGATGCTGAACTCATGGTTATCAGAACAGGCATAGGATACGCTATTTTTGCATATGAAAATCACTACATTAACAAAACAAAACAGAAATTCATTGTTCCACCGATTCAAATAAACTGTGCTTACTAGTGTGTGGAAAAATACTGACCTTTTTAAATGACAAGATATGATAGGCTGGTTGTTCCCAGTAAAGGAAAAGGAAAGACAAATAGATAGAGCTTTTGAAAAATCCCCAATAAACCCAGTATCTTCTCACCCTTTACATATAAGACATCATATATCACAGTCAGGTTCCTCTTCTCAGTAAAAATAGAAGAAGACATCTATAATATGACTACATTCTCCCAAAGGTCATCTAGAGTTTATATTTGGAAAATTAATCCACTTATGAGTCAGCCTCCAATAATTCATTGTCTTCATTAGATGAATGTAGGCTGTAGATTCTACATGTATTTCATAATAACAAATTTTTCCAATATCAAAATAAATCTCAGGCTTAAAATGAAAGAAGAGACAGTATAATTTATTTCTCTACATATATTAAAATAGCCCATTTTTAATGAGGATAACGATAGTAGCAATTGTAGCTAATGCTTACTGAGTACTTCACATGTGCCAAGCAGTACAGTATTCTAAGTGTTTTGCCTGTGTCAATGTGTGAATGTTCTTATGAACCCTATAAGATGTATATTATTATCATCATCATTATTACCCCACTTTGCAGATGAGAAAACTGAGGTTTGAAGAGACTAAGTAGCTATCTCAGTGTCCCACAACTAGTCAGAAGTAGCACTAGGTCATAGAACTCCAAAGTGCTATTAACCTCTATATTATCTTACAAAGTAGGAGGAAAGCAGGGAGGGAGAAAGTAGAAAGAGATAGAAGGAAGAATGGGGAAGGAAGGAGGACAAGAATGGTGAGCAACAGAGAGAGCTGTAAGGGAGAGAAAAGGAGGGAAAGCTGAAAGACTGAAGAAGTTGCAAGAGAGAAAAGAAGTGAAAGAAAATAACATTTAACTAAAGTTTCAAAATGATAATCCTTGCTGAGACCAGTTTGGCTCAGTGGATAGAGCGTCGGCCTGCAGCTGAAGGGTCCCAGGTTTGATTCCGGTCGGGGGCATGTATCCTGGTTGTGGGCACATCTCCACTGTGGGGCGTGCAGGAGGCGGCTGATCGATGTCTCTCTCTCATCGATATTTCTGACTTTCTATCTCTCTCCCTTCCTCTCTGTAAAAAAATCAATAAAAAAAAGATAATCCTTTCTCAATGAATAGTTTTGAAATTCAGCAATAAGTCATTGAGAATACTTTTGTGAAAAAGAACACACTAACAGTTCCTATTATAAAGTTTTGTGTGTGAAGTTGTTGCAGAAATAAGAATGCTGTACTGCTATTTTAGAACTGCCTAATAAGAACTGTATCAGGCCACTTTACCCAAAAAGTGCTACTAATAAGAGAATAAAAAAAGAGAGAGAGAGAAAGGGAAAGTTTTCCATGAAAATTAACTACATGCAAAAATAAGGGACCATATTTCTTTTTGAGTAGTAGAGATTAAAGGCACAGCCTTCTTATCAAATCCTTAGTTATGGCCAAAAGTAAATATTGTTTCTTTAAGATACTCAAAACTCACTGCTGTCTAACCTCCTTTAGTCTGACATTCATGTTCTGATTAGATGTCTCCATATTAGCTTCTATAGCTTATGTCCCATAACTTTCCCCAGCTCAAACTAAACTGTTATTTCTCAAAATTACTCCATGCTTGCCCACCCAAATACTCAGTTTTCTGCATCTATGACCACACCCTACATTTTTTGTAATTCCCAGCTAAAATGCCTCCACCACTATAAAATTTCCCTAATGGCCATGCAATGGTCCCAGCCAGAAGTGTTCTTTCCTTCCTCTGAATTCTTGTCTAACTTTGTTTGTATCTGCTTTTACACTTTTTATTTTCTTCTTATCTTCCATTAATGACTCACTATCTTACTTCCTCATGGTAAACTGTTACCCTTGAAGCAGCACCACCACTTGGTCGATCTTTATTGACCTTATTGGGGGTTAAAAGATTGACTACATGTGGACAAAAATATTTTCAATGAATATTCTTTCTTAAATTCCATTATATACAGAACACTATTGGAACATTTATATAATCATTACAGGGCATATACATATATAGATTCAGTGGTACCTCAAGATACGAGTGCCCTAACATACGATATTTTTGAGATACGAACCGTCGAGCAAGCAATTTTTGCTTTGAAATACGAGCAACATTTGAGATAGGAGTAATCGCGTGGATCAGCTGGCTGCACACGACCCACCAGTTTACCGTGACTCGAGCGTCTCATAGTTTTCCACGCCTCAAGGTTACAGAACGAATTAAACTCATATCTTGAAGTACTACTGTATATCACTTATAAAAGAACAAGCTAAATTCATTATTCCTGGAGAAAATAGTAAGAAAATAAATAGTTCTCCTAATAATGTCTACAGAGGCCCAAAGCCCAAATGGAAATGCCTGGAGACTCTATGGAGGTAGTTTTCCTGAGAGAAGCCACAACTGGGCCTGATGCAGGTAGAATAGGGATTGAGGGAGATAGTGGCAAATAGAAAGCACATACTTACCCTTTTAAAAGTGATCACTACTCATTTCCAATGAGCTAGAAATGGCTCAATGTCATTGCATGAAAGAAAATTGGCCTACTCTGACAGAAATTCAAATTTTGATGATAAATGTTGCAATTGTTATAGCTCTGCAAATAATCATCATGGTTGTTTTTGTGTGTTTTTATTTTAATAAAACACTGTGCAGGCAAATGAGACCCATTTGCTGAATCCAGGTTGTGATCACCAGCTTGGGATACTAGAGCTCATATTTTCAGGTGGATGTGATGGAAAGATAGGGTGGTCAGAGACCTATGGTGACTTTTTGAGATACATGAGTTTTTTCTCTAATTTTTGACATCATTACTGGGTCAGGGAGAGACAGTAATTAATGTAAATTTCCCCATGTAAATTGCAGCATAGGGAATATTATTCTAATATTTTAATAACTATGTATGGTATCAGATGGGTACTGGATTTATTGGTATAATCACTAAATAAGTTATAAAATCATGTCGTACAACCAAAACTAATATAATATCATATGACAATTATAATTGAAAAAGAAGGGAAGAAAAAAAGTTTCCTTAGGAAACTGGGGATGAGTGAGGTGACCTCAGCTGTGGCTCAGAGGTAGGGCTTACTAGTAAATACAGAAATTTATTGTCTCACAGTTCTTGAAGCTAAAAGTCCAAAATCAAGGTGTCAGCAGGTGGGTTCCTTCAGAGGCTGTGTGGGAGAATCTGTGGCATGCCTCTCTCCTAGCTTTGGTTGGTTTCAGCAGTCAGTTGCTTATAGATAGTGTCCTCACTATGCTTCTGCATTGTCTTTCCTCTGTGCATATGTCTCTGCTTCCAAATTTTCCCTATTTATAAGGACACAGTTATATTGCATTAAGACTCTAATGACCTCATTTTAATTTAATCGTCTTCACAAACTCTAATTGTAAATAAGGTATGGTCACAGGTACTGGGGATTAGGGCTTCAACATCTTTTGGGGAACCGAATCCAACCCAACCCACCACAGGGATATTACTCACAATCCAGCACTTCTTACAGAACCCCCCTCTCCCAGGGCCCCCTACTCCTCCCCGCCACTGCTCCTTGGGAATCCCAGCAGGAAGTGTATGCTAGGAAGAGAGAGCTGAGAATTGTGACAGTAACATCAGGTAAAGGGCAGGGTCTGGAAACACAGCACTGCTTTTCTACTCTGGTCTATGGAGAATGCTAGAGACAATATTATTTCTTTAAGAAATAAGTATATTTCCTTCCTCTCTGTAATCCAAGGATTTGCTCAGTTACCTGTACACGTTGCTAAGTGCACAAGCAGCTATTTTGTGTGTCCTACTCCAGACCAGGAATAGGACACACAGAACATTCATATATATATATACATATATATATATATGTGTGTATATATATATAATTTCAGAGAGGAAGGTAGAGAGAGGGAGAAATAGAAACATCAATGATGAGAAAGAATCATTGATCGGCTGCCTCCTGCATGCCCCATAGTGGGGATCATCAATCCCACAACCCCGGCATGTGCCCTGTACAACAATCAAACCATAATGTCCAGTTTCATAGGTCGACACTCAACCACTGAGCCATGCTGGACGAGCAGACTAATGTTCTTAAAGGGACAGGTCCTACATGATTCCACAGGACTTATATACCAACTGCTATATACAGAGAGAAACACTGGCCAAAATCACAGAGGAAAACACATTGCTGAACTTCTGCCAATACACAAACAACAGGGTAAAGAGATCTTCTGAAAGCATATCCAACAATGAACTCCTGACCCCTCTCCTCCCTGATTTTCTTCTCAAACACCTTTGAAATGCAACCAAAATGGAAATAATCTGGAACACGTTGGGGCCACCCAGCTGGATACATGGAGCTAACAGGGGTCTTAAATGACACTCATCTATTTTTGTAAGGCCCTTCTCTGTGTAACCCTGAAAACACCAATTTATTCTCTGGACAAATTTTGATACTTATAAGTGAAAATGTTGTAGAAGGTTGTATATAAAGATGAAGATGGTAATGTGCATAGAAGAGTTAGCATCAGCTGGTTCTGTGAGAATCTAGGAAGGTTTACAAAAAGGTAACATTTGAAATGATTTTGAAAACATTGGTGAGGAACTCACCAAAGAACCAAGACAGAACAAAGAAAAAAGCAAGTGCAAAAGTAAAAAAAAAAAAGAAAACAAAAATATATAGTACATTAGAAACAAGTGCCGAGACCGGTTTGGCTCAGTGGATAGAGCCTCGGCCTGCGGACTGAAAGGTCCCGGGTTTGATTCCGGTCAGGGGCATGTACCTTGATTGTGGGCACATCTCCAGTGTAGGGTGTGCAGGAGGCGGCTGATTGATGTCTCTCTCTCATCGATGTTTCTGACTTTCTATCCCTCTCCCTTCCTCTCTGTGAAAAATCAAAATATATATAAAAAAAAAGAAACAAGTGATGAATGCAGCTACTCAATTCTTAAATGTCACCAACTCTAAGACAGATTAACAATATAATCAATATAATAAACATTTTTTAGAAAGAGAAGCACTAACATATTATTTTTACATATACTATATTGTCAGACACAACCTCTTTTCAAGCGATGATGACATATGCAAAAGAAAAATGTCCCAGAGTCAAAGGAAAAACTAAATGATCTGATTAATTCCTACCAGATCTACATTTTTTCATAAGTTGGAGGTTTGTCACGGTCTCAGAAACTAACTCAGTTTATCAATGAAAAACCGACTATTCAAAATGAATAAAGTTTTATGTTCAGTGCTACGGGGAATATAAAATAATTTAGAGATGTAGCCTTGGAAACTTTAAAATTGTCTAGGTAAATTCTGTTCATGCTACATCCACATCTCTTCCAACATGTATACTTAATTGTTAATTTTTCTGCACTCAAGGAAAATCTTATATTTACCAATATTAAATGTTATCTTGCCAGATAATTTGCATAATTATAGCTTGTGAAGATCTTCTGGGCTCCGGAGTTTTCTAAATGGAACTGTTTTAAATCAGTATTAGCAAGAGAGTGTCTTGAGCAAGAGAGGAATTTCTCATTAACACTCAAATTACCCGAATCTATGAATTTGATTTAAGAAGTTAAGAAAATCTCCTATCATCAATGTTTTTATTTCTATCAGTAAGAGCTTTCTTAAGAAGGGATGGAATGCAGCTAGAACAGTTGGTATTGAGTGTAATCTACATCTACTTATCTACACTGCAGCCCACATTCAACAATTTTTCTGAATGTTGGTTTTTCTTCTTTTACAAGTGTTTGTCTTCCTTTATTCCTTAGACATTTAAAAATAAAAAGGGATTTTTAAAAAATCTGGTAAATATATAACGATGAAGTGGAAGGGGCAGGAGTCTGTCCTCAGCAATTCAGAATTTTGAAGCTGGACAGAGGTCAAACTCAGGACATGATGAGGCAGGACAGAGACAAACTCAGGCTAATATTTTAAGGGCTACATTTGAAAAGGGTGTCAAAATGAGTCTTCAACTGGAAAACTGAAAGGAAAAAAATAATCAAAAGTTTTTATATAGACTTTCAGATATTTATACCCCCATCTCAATATCCAGGCAAAAAATAAGAGCTGATCTAAAGAATTTGACTAAGCTTCCAGGATATATGTGTGTGGCAGTAGGGCCCAAGGAAAAGACCAGCCCAAGGTACTTAGTTCAATATCCTGTCCACTCACCCTGCTGATAACCCTAACGCTATTCCAACCCTTGTACAAATAGCTCTAAACCAGCTTTTCTTATCGACTCATCCTAAAATGTGACTAGACAATCAGGAATCATCAGACATTTGGAAAGAAAAAAAAAGAAAGCCTACAATATAAGACCCAGATAACAAAACAAGAAACAGTGAACATCAATCATGATGAATGTCTTAGAAGAAAAGTAGGTGAGGAAGTAACTGCTCTTCTAATGCTCGACTAATACTCCAAATTTCCTAGAATTTTATAGGCTATGATAGTCCTAGAACTCTTAACTAATGCAATCAAAGAAATAGAATAGGAATGAAATATTGCCAATGTTAAAAATCTATAATAATAAAAGCATAATATGCTAATTAGACCGGATGTCCTTCCAATGGCCTTTATAATGAAGCTGGGGCTGTGAGAGAAGCAGCTCAGGGAAGTCTGGGTCCTGGGTGCCAGAGGGAAGCCAGTGCTGGCAGCCAGGGAAAGGAAGGCCTACTCTCGCATGAATTTCATACATCGGGACTCTAGTTACAAGATAATGTATTATATCTAAAGAAAGGAGAGTTGAGTAAAAAATAATAGAAAAACAGAAGTCAAAGAAGTAGATTTGAAAATGTTAATTTGGAATATCCAGAGACATTTTCAAAAAGTGATAAATATATAATCCCAAATCTATAGGACACCAGAATTTGGAATAAGAGTATGGTCATTAGTTTTTAAGGCAGGGTCATTTTATCATGATTCCTTATACCTTAAGCAAAATATGCCAACACACAGCTCTCTCAGCTCAGATACCAGCCTTCTACAGCAATGGATGTGCCCACTGGAAAATCCTTATAGTTCCAGCATTTGATATTCTATATCAAATAATTTTATATTTGATCACATGTTATTGATTTCTAGAGTCTGATTAATTCCTACAGAATCAAATTTTGAAACTCACTTGATGCATTTTTTAAAATGCCCTTTTGCATTGTTTTGAGGTATGTAAGTAAGTTGCCCTTGACTTGGCAATAATATTCTGTATTCAGTATGCATTTTTTGGTATCAGGAATGTTAAAACATTCTGATGTCTGGAAAAATTCTAGATATTTAGATCATTTGATCTGTGGTGCGACCTGGACATTGTATATTCCAAGCATTTTTCAGGTGATCCAAATGTAAGCAAGAAAAGAAAACCATTGCTCTGAGGTAAATCATTATAAGTCAAGAGTTAAACTATTACTAGTTCAGTATGAATCACAGCATCCATTCCAATGCTACTATTATCTTATTGATGTTTATTATACTCATTTTTGTTTCACGATCAGACCATTTCAACAGAGGGAAATTAGGGTAAGAAAGATGGTTACTTAACAGATTAAAAAAACATATTTTTTTCTTTTTTTATGCCTGGAACTTCTCAAGAATAGGTTGCATTGCAAATTCTCTAACCTTGGAAAGCTTTGCATTTAAACAAAATTCATTATTTTCTGTGGGCTATTCCTTTGTATGCAGGAGATTAAAACATGAATTTGACCTGCCTGTTTTCAGGAAATGCTAAAATCTAAGGTTCCTTCTCATTTTAAGCTTGTATATTTTGCACATCAATTATTTTATTTTTATCAGACTAATAAAATTTAGAACCAGGTATTAGTAATTTCAGCCTTTACATGACTTCCAATTTTATTGAAAAATATACCTCTTACTGGCTATAAAACTTTTGGCAACACTCTAAACCTTGGTTTTCTCATCTTTGAGAAAGGGTTTATAAGAGTAGAAGTGCTTACCCTCAAAAGATTCTTGCCAGCATTAAAGCTTGTCCTTCCCACAGTACCTTAGCATAGTGTCTAACACAAAGTAAGTGCTTGCTTACCATTATCTATTGACTCTTAAAGCAATATATTCAATACATAATACACAATCTCTTTTCTTCCTATTATTAGAGTTGAAAGAAACTGAAATATTGACAAGAATTTCTTGAACTCACTGACAAGAACCCTGTCAATAGTGTATGCAGGGATACATTGATGTATTTTTAAAAGAGATATAAAAAGAAAGAATTACCTAACGAATGGACTTAGGCTCATTGTTGGTCTAGTGCTGCTTAGACAAACATTCAATGCACATCTTATAATCAGGTGTTTCATTTTCTTCATCAAGTTTGGGCTCTTCATTCTCTTAGAGCAGCTGAGTAATTCAATAATTACATTCACTATTCCAGTGAATGTAAAACACATGTATGAAAATAATAGGATCTTGTATTAGGGAATGATTACAACAAAGAGTAGCAACAGCAATTTTGTGCTCACTTGTCTTGATGAAACCCATTTTCGTTTTATAAATCATTAGATATTTTCCAACTCTGTAAAATAATGTGAATTGATGTTTTCCTGCACAAAGTACTAGTTAAAATAAAAATTTTGAAGACAGTTATAATTGCAAATTAATCACAAGCTTTGAAATACCAAATGCAAATAAAGCAGTTCGAAGCAGAGGACATCTGGAGCATCGCAGTAATGCAACTTTGAGTTTTATCCTGCAGTGCAAAATGTTCTACTTTGGTAAACACATTAACCTTTCTGTGTGCTATTCGCACATCTGATTCAGATCCATAGAGGAAAGCACCTTTTGGTGCTTGAGAATGCTACATGTGAGTACGAGTTTTGTCTCAAAAACTTGACATCGAAGAAGAGAACAAAAAGGAAATGTGGGTACTTCCAATGCTGTTGTAATTACTAGAGATAAACAGCAACACACTCTTAATGCTGTGGACAGCACTGGATTTAGAAGTGGAAGACCTAGTTTAAGTACTGTGCTGCTATCCATTGGCTACCTTATCTTGGGGAAGTTATCACATGTTTCCTCCTGTGTGAAGTGGGGAGGATAGCATGTCTTCCATGGAGGTGCTATGAGGACTTATCAATCCATGGATATGAAGCCCTTGTAAACTGAAAACATTTCAAGATGATGAAGTGTGACAACATGTGGATGCATTGGTGCTAGAGGCATTGTTGCTATGCAGCAGTGAAGACAAAGGGAGATTGAAACTGTGGAGTAATCAGGCAGCCTGAATGGTAGAAGCATCTAGAGCTTAGGTGTACCCTTACCCCCTTATCTATGATTGTCATCTTATTTATGTCAATTAAATAAGAACCTATGTAAAACATCTGGCTCATGGTAGACAGCCAGTAAGTCTGCTTTTACCCACTTTCTAGTAATAATCTATGACTTATTTTTGCTATGTGTGTTTACATGGTCATTTCATTAATTCAACAGATGTTTACCAATGTTCCATTGGTGGGAAAAATAATATAATTCATCTCTCATTAAGGTTTGAAATGAGATATAGAATGAGTAAACTTTTTTCCAAATATATAATTATAAATTACTAGAGGCTCAGTGCACAGATTCATGCATCAGTGGGTATGGCCTGCAGTCATCTGGGGAGGAGCTGCTCTTATCCATCCTGGCCCTGCTCATCCCAGTCAGTTGAGCAGTGCTTCTTCTCTGGGAACGCATTGAACATGAGGGGGCAGCTTCCACATTGAGAGTCTGCCCCTGATGGTCAGTGAGCATCATAGCAGCTGGTCGAGTGGTCGAGAGGTCAAGTGATCGACTTGTCACTTAGACTTTTATATATATATACTGAGGCCAGTGCACAAAATTTGTGCATGAGGGGTGTGTGTCCCTCAACCCAGCCTGCACTCTTTCTAATCTGGAACTCCTTGAGCACTGTCTGACTGCCTGTTTGGACCCTATCCCAGAAGTATTGGGCCTAAATGGACAGTCAGACATCCCTCTCACAATTCAGGACTCCTGGCTTCCAACTGCTTGCCTACCTGCCTTCCTAATTGTCCGTAATCACTTCTGCCTGCCAGCTTGATCACCCCCTAACCACTCTCCTGCCAGCCTGATTGATGCATAACTATTTCCCTGCCAGCCTGTTTGTCCCTAGCTGCCCTCCTTTGCAGTCCTGATCACCCCTAACTGCCCTCCCCTGCAGGCTTGTGGCAGGCATCTTGTGTCCACATGGGGGCAGCCATCTTTGTGTGTTGGAGTGATGGTCAATTTGCATATTACTCTTTTATTAGGTAGGATATAGATAATAAAGGCTATAAAGGAAACATACTAAAAGGAAGCAACACAAAAACATCCAACTTGAAAAATTAGAGATGATTTCTATGTTTTTCTTGCTATTTTGATTTTTCAAGCATATCTTCCTTTTTTCTACAAATAAACTTAAGCTCCTACTTATAATTATTTGTAATCCCCTTAGCATGTCATTCAATTCTTTAACTATAATAAGTACTCAATGTATATAAAGTGATCAACTTGTTTCATATATATTTTCTGATTATTTTACTTGTCTTCAATTGATCCTTGGATAAAACATAACGTTTCTAAAGTGGAAGAACTCTAGATTCATTTAGATTCATAAATTGTGGGTTTCCAATAGAAAAGATTTAGTCCTGCCAAAGATGTTGGGACCATGTAGTTGCTTCATTATCTAGGAAATGGTGATTGTCATA
This sequence comes from Lasiurus borealis, assembly GCA_004026805.1. Taxonomy (NCBI): domain Eukaryota; kingdom Metazoa; phylum Chordata; class Mammalia; order Chiroptera; family Vespertilionidae; genus Lasiurus; species Lasiurus borealis. The sequence goes on along the minus strand of PVJN01019064.1, from coordinate 19,189 downwards.
AACTCTAAATTGTTCTTTTTTTTGATAGGGAACCATAACCAGACACACATCATCATCTGATGAAAAGAATGATGAGCCCTTGTAATCAACCACAAATCAGGCAAAATTCTATGGCTCTTAATGAATGGATCATGAAAGCCAAAATCAAATAGGGAACAGTGCTTTTCCTCCAAACCTCATTTTACATGTAATCACACATGAGAATGTTTTTGTGACATAGACAAGGACCAGACTATAGTAAGTGTGACTAATCAACATCTGCCAGACACCAACAATTATTTTTACTTGGGGCTGAAAAGGCAATGAAATGTGATTTAAGATCATGTTTTGAGACATCTCAGTGGCAACTCAGTATACAGATTTTTTAGCAGCTGCTTCTTATACCAGATTTATTGTACTGGGTCTCCTCTGCTCCCTCCACATGCACTCTCCACCCTCCTCCACTCTGCTTTATGCTACAAAAGGTTGCACACCATGACTTACATACATCATTTGGCTCTGTTGCTCTAATTTTTCTTTGTGTTCAGCCAATGGGGAGTGGAGGCAGGATGGGAAAGCATTTATTCCCCAGGCTGCCATCCCAAGGGGCTAACGTGGACCATCAAAAAGTTTATCTCCTTCGATGGCTATCTCCACTTAGCCTGGCATATAACTTCTCCCTCCCTTTTCCTTTTGAGGCTTAGGGGCAGTAAAGGCACCTCTGTTTCTAACCTGGACAACTACACTATTCTTGGTAGCTTCCTTTATCCAATTTTGTAAATAAATATTTTTTAATAAATCTTCTCTAACTTAAGATCTTTACATATATAATTTTAAAGTAGAGGAAATTTTATACATATCAGTGTACCATTTTAAAGTTTAGGTGATGAGAAAGTTGCTTGTGCTGAGTGACAGTTATTGTCCAAACCAGCAACAGAAGGTGTTTTATCAGTTAAGACAATGCTGTAAAGCAGTTGTTCCCAAAGTGTGACTCCTAGATGACCAGTGACAGCATCACCAGGCAATGTATTATAAAAACAAATTCTCAGGTCCTACTATAGACCACTGGATCAGAAATTCTGTGGTAGCCACAGCAATCTGTATTTACTGGGCCCTTTAATTACTTAATTTTGATGCATGCGAAAGTTTGATAGCCACTGTTTTAAGGTATCATTCTAATGTCAGTCTTATGAAATAAGGAAAAGCTCACTAATTTGGACTATGATGAAAGTTCATTTTAGTGGAAAAACTAAGGCAAATAATAGCTTTAAAAAATAAACAGGTACACCAATGTTCATAGCACCATTATTTACAATTAAAGGCCTGGTACACGAATTCATGCAAAGGTGGAGTCCCTCGGCCTGGCCAGTGATCAGGCCAATTGGGGCCAGCTGGCCGGGGGAGGGACTGTGGGAGGTTGGCCAGCTGTGGGAAGTTGGCTGTAGAAGTGCACTGACCACCAAAGGACAGCTCATCTGCCCACTGGTGGTCAGGGCACATCGTAGCACTGGCTGGTCATCCAGTTATCTGGTCATCTGGGCATAATCGTTACTTAGGCTTTTATATATATAGATAGCCAAAAGGTAGAAATAACTCAAATGTCCATCAACAGACAGATAGCTAAACAAAATGTAGTTGCACTATTAGTGATGGTAGTAAAAGTAATAGTCATCCTTAGAGCTGTAGAAATAGCTGATATTTAAATTGAATGCTTACTACATACTAGACATTGTTTTTATTGCCTTGGATGTATTTACTCATTTATTTTCCTGACAACTATATGAGATAAGTACTATTATCTTGTAAACCTTGGAGAAATTAAATAATGTTCCCAAGTTTACCCAAATGGTTATTATGAAAACAAGATGAAAACACAGATGGTTTGACCTCAGAGTCTGTGCTTTCAGTCATTAAACATCACTACCTCCCTTAGTAATATCTACCACTACCACTACCCCCTTGGTAACATCTGTCAACATCACTACCTCCCTTAGTAATATTTACCACCATCACTATCTCCTTAGCAATATCTAGCACCACCACTACCTTCCTTAGTAATATCTAGCACATATTCATCACTCACAAGTTACCAGAAAGTATATTATATGCTTTTTCATATATTAGCTCTCAGAAAAACATACTGAAGAGCTGTTTTAAAAGAAGTCACAATTGTCTTCTTCCACTTTCTTGCCTGCAGCCAGGTATGCACATTAGACCTATCCCATTCTCATTAGAGCTGCTTAAGTTAGAGGCAGTAAGAAGCTCCAAGCTCCTCCAAACACTTCCATTGCACTTCCTTACTTAGAAATGTGACAGAAGTTACTATTTTGACTGTTGGTATTGGTTACTATTTTTTCAAACACTCATCAATTTCTACTCTTCATTGAAAACTTAGGTTTCAGTAATTATTTAAAAATATGGATCTTCTTCACCAGCACTGATCTGCATTTATGAAACGCTTTCAAACGTTTTGCTAGAATAATGAGGTTGATGTGGTACCTAGACCTAGCAGTAGTGCTGGGAATTCAGAGTAAGGCTAAATTTTCCATTGAAAAGTGCTGACAGTGGTTGATCTTTCTGCAACCAGACAGATTAAAAAAATCTCTTATCTAGGAGTACTCCACAGAAAGTAACTGAGTCACCTGAGTACCATTTTAGGAAGAGTGCCACAGGTATGACCTCTGATAACCTAACAAAAATAATTACTGCAAAAATCCTAGCAATATTAATATGACCTTCTAATATCACTTATGGAACTGCTGCCATAGTCAAAGATTTATTCTATCATCACCAATTACATATGTATTTCTACCTAAACTGGCAAATAAACTAAAAAAACAAAAGAATTTTAAGAAGTTTTTCAAAATATCTGTTGGTCTGTTTTAGATACAACTCTACCAAGAACTGTCTGAATCAGAGTTTCACTGACATTATATCTAAATTACTATGCATTAATTACCTAATCCCTTAATAATTGGGTACAAAGATTAGCAAATATTTTATAACAACTTGGTTATTTCAGTCAATAGATTTCATTTCTTCATCTGCCATCAGCAATGTGTTCAAGACACTGGGCAGAAAAATAGTTGATGAAATGAATAATGAGTTGAAAGCAATGCTATGAGAACAGAGAATTTCTATTTTACTTAAATTAGTAAAAAATTAGAAATTAGTTAGGCTAATTTCATTGGAAAATGATATAAATGTTTTATTTATTTGTCAGTGGAATCAAAACAATTTATAACAGCTCTGTAAATAGAATTGAATGTTAGATACTTTGCACAATTAACTACCTATAAATATATATTAATACCATAAAATCATTAATAAAAGACAATAAGATGTGTATCTTTTAATAAAATCCAATTAAAATGTCTAAACTCTAGTTTCACCATAATAAGTGTCAAGATATATTGTTGCTATTGTTGTTTTATGTTATTTATTTCATAGCAATAAAAGCTACAAAACAGCTTTTATTGTTTCAGTTTCACGCTTATATAACTGAGGTTGATCATGTTCACCTGGCAACTTAGAACAATTTTATATTCTACAGTATGCAATTTATCTTTAGAAAGATTTGCTTTATATATCTCATAAAAGGTTTAGAATCATGAAAGCTCCTACAGGGAAAAGCACTAGGAAATAACTTGATGTTCTGCCTGGAAATGAAGATATCTGTATGACAGTATACCATCTCCTGAGGCAAGGACTTAACAAATACAAAGTCTTTTTGTTGTCATAATAGACTTACTGTGAAAAGTGTCATGGACACGGACAACAGTGTGGTGACTGCTGGGGGCCAAGGGGTGTGGAGAGGTGGAGGAGAGTATAGGGGAGATAAATGATGATGGACAGAGACTTGACTTGGGGTGGTAAACACACAATACAGTGAACAGATGATATGTTATGGAATTATGCACCTGAAACTTGTATAATTTTGTTAACCAATATCACCTCAACAAAGTCAATAAAAAGGGGTTGGGGGACAATGAAAAGTGTCATAAAAATACAGGCATTATTTGCTGTTTTCTAAATGGTTAAAAGCTCATTTTAATTTCAAAAACATAAAAATAGTTTTTAAGTTCACTGTACACCATAATCTTAAATAAATAGGGGGGAATGGAATGGCATTAAGAACCTAAGTTCATTATTGTGCTTTTCTCAGTTCAGGTACACATTGAAAATGATGGCTGAGAGCTATCTATCTTCATGTAATTTGTATGTAGTATGTTAGTATGTTTTTATGAATTCGCAGTGGGCTATGCCTTTCCATTTCCTAGAAAGTAATGGAGCATATGCTTTAGTATAAACAGATTTTGCAATGGAAGTGAATTTCTCTCAGAGACCACATGGAAGCCAAAAATGCTCTGAAAGACTGCTTGGGGAGGGGAGTAGGACGGGAGAATATATGTATAGTTAGTGCATTGCCTTTAGTGGCTATCATACCAACTCAATTGGAAAAATACATTCAGCATCAGCCATGTTGCAGGTCCTGGAGCTTCCTCAAGGTAGAAAAAAGATGAAGTGACAGGAAAAAGCCCATGCAAGGCAGAATTTCTTACTCCGTGATGCTCAACAAAATGATCAATTCATTTTAACCTTTCTGTGAAGAGTCAAGATGATTTTTTAGGCTCACATAACAATTTTTTAAAAATTATCTTTATTATTGAAAATATTACAGATGCTCCTTTTTTCTCCTTCCATTGTCCTCCTTCACCTTGCTCTGGTCCCCTCCCCAGGCCTTTTCTGCACTATTGTCTGTCCATGGGTTGTGCATATAAGTTCATTGATTAATCTCTCTCCCCCTCTTCCTCCACTTCTCTCAACTCCAGTCTGTTGCATCCTTCAATATCTCTGGATCTAATTTTTAACAAAAATCAACAATTTACCAATATGTTTCCAATGCCCTCCAACAATTAAACTAAATAATCAAGGAGGGAGGCAAAGTGATTGTACTCTATTGCAAATAGAAAACCTTAATTTATCAGCTTAAAAAATTATTTTAATAAAGAACCAAAAGGATGCTTCCTTTTATATAATTAACTTTCTCAAAAGTAGAATGTTGTTTATTTTTTGGCATATTTACCTATAAGAGGAAATTTTTACTATTGAAACAATACATAAAGCACAATATCTGAAAAACGTAAGGCTGAAGAAACTTGGCACATTAGTAAATTAGACATGAGGTTCCTGACTTCTAGTCCCAGCTGCCATTAACTTCATGTTCTGACTCAGGAAAGGGGAGCTCAGTTTTCTCACTTGTAAATTGAAGAAGTGGTCTTCTTATTTTTAATAATAAAAGATATATTTTGCTTTATTAAATATGCAGGGCAAAATAAAATATAGAAGAGCTCCATTTTGCAGAAATTTTAACAGAAGCCTTCTATGAGGCTGTTAGAATAACTTCAGACTTTTTCTCACAAGTTAAAAAAAACTGTCTGACTAAACAACTCTAATGATAACCTTCTAAAATATCAAAGACTCTAAGTACAACAATGTTACTCACTACACCAGCAAAAGTCACAGCAAAATTAATCCCTTTATTTCTCACATGCTGCTAGGATAATTTCTGATTTATAGAATTTAGTCTGCCTGGAACTAGTTACATTTCATAAAATCTACACTAATAAAAGATGCAAATTGACCATACATCCGCTATGCCCACCAGGCAATCAGGAGGAAATATGCAAATTAAAAGGACAAAAGGGCAGGACACCTGCTATGAGAGGGAGGGTGGGGGGTGAAGGAGTCTACAGGAGAGGCACTCTGGCTGGGGTAAAGATGAAGATAACAGGCCAGAGCAAAGGCAGAAGGTAGCAACCAGAGCAAAGGTCTGGGTCCTGAGTGCCAGAGGAAAACCAGTGCTGGAAGCCAGGGGAAAGAAGGCATATTGCACGAATCTTCATGCAACGGGCCTCTGGTTCAAAATAAAAAGCACTTAGGTGGACACATCTATTCTCCCTGAAGGTACAATATAATTTCATATTCAAAGCAGGGTAATAGTACAGTGCTGAAAACTTTTTCTTAAAAAAACACAAAATTCATAAAAGATCTTAGTGTGTAAATTTTACTGGATTCTATTTGAATTTGAATTAACTATTAAAATCAAAGACTAAAAACTCAAAAGCTTATAGTTTAGTTTAGCCACGGATAGGTAAAAGTGAAAATTTTAGGCATCTTGATTCAGTAAAAGTTCTTTTTGGGGGATGTTCCATTAAATTCTACCTAGAATGACCTCCAAACAAACAACAGTGAGTTTGGGAGTGGTGGTTTTGATGAGTTCTAATACAGCTGGCCAGCAGTGGAAAAGTCTAGAAAGCTACTTCAAGCTAAACTTAAAATATCTGTAATAGAGAACTCATTATTTTACTCAGTCATTGGTTGATCAAGCAATTATCTACTTGTACGAGGCATTGTTTTAGGACCTATGGAGACTGTGATAACACAGCAGTAAGAGTTCCTCCTCTCACAGAGATTATTTTGAAGTGAGGTGATGACCAGGAGAAGGAAATTAACATATAAATACATAATACGTCTGGTGGTGACAAAAGCTATTAATGGAACATAAAGCACAGTAAGAGAATAAAGAGTAAATAGGTAGTTTCATTTTAGAAAAAAAAATGACCATCAAAGACACCTTTGTCTGAGTGACACCTAAGGAAGCAAGGAGCTAGACGGGATTGTCTGGGTGAGGTGTGCTGCAGGAGAGGGAACATTCTGAGCAGAGAAAGCACTCTGTTCTTGGCATCAATAAAGAACAGGGTTCTGGGATGACTGTTCTGTGAGGGCAGAGACCACATCTCCCAATGTATTTCCCAGCATCCACCACAACATTTTGCACATTGTAAGTGCCAAGATGTGCTTGGCACTCAGATAAATTGACTCTAATAAATCCACTGCCTGCTTACTTAAGTATTCAAGAAAGGATATATTCACTGGCTTTGTCTATTAGCAGAGAACTTCAATTTATCAGGGTGTACTGAGTATCAACTATGTATCCAGCCCTGTAAAAATAGAAATAAAAAGGAATTTTATGTTTTCTGTGAATTAATAGAAAAAAAATATTGGTGTTTTCACCCAGTTCTTGGAACAGAGCTCCTAAAGTTCCTGTAATTTCTAAATGATAAGTACACTAAAGGCATCTCTGGTTCTCATGTTGGTCTTTCTCACAGGGGAGAATTACAGAGTAGTGAAGAACAGGGATTTCTCTATAGGACAAGAAGTAACTGAGTTACTTTCCATTACACTTCCATTATAGAAAACAAATGTATACTGTGCTATTAAAATTATAATAACATAAAAAAGCATTAGGAACAACAAAGTTGAAATAAGAGTTGAAACTGTAAAAATATATTAAATGGCATCTATTAATTTATGACTTTAAACTGTTCAAGATTTTCATCAAGCCAGAAAAAAAAGATTTAAGAATTACATCCAGTTTACAGATTCTTGGAAACCAAAGAGGTGAAAAAGTGATGGAAATGGATTATGGTGATTTATGTTTCATTGTGACTATTTGTGTGTGTGGCTGTGTGTCTGTTTCAACAAAAGGTGTGATGTTTTTATATAGCCTTACTGAAAGCCAGAAGCACAAATAGAAATAAAGCTAAGTGAAGCCGTTTATGGGAGAGTTAAAGGAAATCATTCTAGTTAAAATGATCTAATTTGATATAGAAATTGAGCCCAAAATTTTAGGAACAATATGTTTATTATAATCTGTAGACTACCTTTCTTGAAGGTTAATGTATTATTAGTCCTAATAATTTTTATTTTTTCTTAGAAGCTCAACAGTAAAAATTTAACTTGCCTCTTGAAAGGTCACCAAAAGTGCTGATGTTTTAAATAGTGATAAAAAGGAAAGCTCAGGCTGCAGAAGCCATATGAACAGATTTCAAAGATGATGTTTAGAACAAAGAGTCAACTAGAAATTTGTAGATAAAAACTATAGTATTTGAAATTTAAAATACAATGTCTTGTATTATTGGCAGATTAAGCACTTTGGAAGACAGATATAAGTGAATTTGAAGACACAAACATAGAAAATACCACATTCAGTATATTTAAAGAACCTTTTCAACTCAATTAGGTAAATATTGGGCAAAATATTCAAATGACACATTTTACCAAAGAAGAAATGTGAATGGTCAAAAGATCCTCAAGACAACATTAGCCATAAGGAAAGCATAAATTAAAACCACAGTGAGTTATCATAGATATCCACTTACAAGAAAAAAATTTAAAAAGAGTTTCTTCTGAAGTCGAGTCTATACTAACCATGGCATCCAGTAATCCTATTCTGACATAATTAACCAAAAGAAAAAAAATGGGTGTATATATAAAGATTTATGCTCCTATGTTCATAGCAGCTTAACAATAAAAAATACTGGAAACAACTCAAATGTCCAAAAGTTGAGAAATAGATAACCAAATTATAGATCCATAGATACACTCAACAATAAAAAGCATCTCAAAAAACATTATGTTAAATAAAGGTAACACAAAAGTGACTTCATTTACTTGATGTTCTAGAAAAGGCAAAATTATAGTGACAGAAAAATATCACCAAGGACTTAGGTGGGAGAAGAAGAATGACAAAGGGAAACTTTTGTGGGTGATGACAATCTATAGTAATAAAAGTATAATATGCTAATTAGACCAGACAGCCGAATGACCCTCCAGACATCATTTCTGACATCCGTCTGGATGAAGCCGCAATGGTAGGGGCTGAGGCAGATGTATTAGGGGTGATCAGGCAGGCAGGCAGAGAGGTTAACGGTGTTTAGGCAGGCAGGCAGGCAAGTGGTTAGGAGCCAGTGGTCCTGGATTGCGAGGGGGATGTCTGACTGCCACTTTAGGCCTGAAGCCGCAGGGATCCCTATGGAATCAGGCCTAAACTAGCAGATGGACATCCCTTGAGGTGTCCCGGATAACAAGAGGGTGTAGGCCAGGCTGAGGGAACAATGGCCCCCCGCCCCCCACTCACCCCTGCCACACGAATTTCTGCACTGGGTTTCTAATGTTCTATATAAGCATTTTCCAATAGAAATATAGTGCCAGCTACATGTTTGTAATTTAAATAGTTTACTAGTCACATTAAAGAAATAATGGAAATAGATAACATTCACTTTCATAAAATATTTTAATATGACATAATCAAATATTATTTCAATATATAATCAATTTAAATTATTAATGAGATTTTTACTATTTTTTCAAATGAAGCCTTTGGCTTATGTATGAAGTCTATAATGTGTATTTCAGACTAAAACTACAACTTAATTAGGACTAGCCACATTTCAAAGGATCAACGACCACAAGGGCTAGCAAGTACCACTATGTAAAGGGCATCTTAATACCAAGATCTTTGAATCTAACTACTGAAAGAATGGGAATATGATGTATTAAAAAACTACATCTGGAAAACATGCAGTTTTTCCACTGCAATTATATCATCCAGGGTATGTTACTTATAGTTCCTGTTCCTCAACTTCCAAGGGAACAGGCAGTTGTTAAAATTCAATGAAATGTATATAAAGCATCTGCAATAAAACTATCTTCAATTTATGCTCTTTTCTCTTCCCTTCTTTGTTGTCATGCTCTTTGCCTGACTCAGAGCTGTTGGCTTCTAGTTTTCCTGCCTGGGTTATTAAAGCTTCTTTCTGGCCATCAATTTTCCCTAAATTAGACCTTAGTCCACTAGCACAGTCTGACCAAAATGCCACATTCACATCACCAGCCCTATCCTGTAGCCACTCCTCTGGCTCAATAAACCTTAGAATTAAGTTCTCATCTTCAAATGAAGCTCTTAGGTGATCTTTGAAATGCATTTATTACTATAAACATTAAAATGCCACTATGTGCAATGTTTCCAAACTTTTTCTAGCTTGTTTCTCCTAATTGCTAAGCATGGTCTACTAGTATAAGATCAAAGGACCCCTTTGAAGCCTCTGAAACCTGTTCTCATTCTGTACTCACTCCTGCTGCCTGCACTCCAGTCTTGCTGGACTTCCTTGGTTTCCTCCTAAGTCTCACAAGCTTCTCCCACTGTTTATATTATTCGTCACCCATTCCCATCTTTTGTTGTGCCTACTCAACCCTTTAAAACTCAGCTTAAATGGTAATTCCTCTGAGATATTGTCCCTGGCCACTCCATCTCCAAATCAGAACAGGTTTTCTTGTAAAACTCATGGCATCATGTAGCTTTTCTTGACAATATTTAACACAGCTATAATTTTACTTGTGTTTTTACTATCATTTAATTAATTTCATTCCTAATAATTTTATTTTATTCCTGCTCCTTGAACCAGGAATCCTGTTTCATTTTATTTACTATGGTACTCTGATCACTTAGCATACAGCCTGCTCCCTAGTATTTGAATGAATAAATGCATAATATGCAAAGAAATATACTCTGACTCAAAATTTAAAATTATTATACAGAGAATTCATTATATTTTTCTCCTTTTTCCAAATGTTTATTACTTTAGCCTGGTGATCCCCATACAAAATCCTGATTTCCACTGTAAAAACTAAAAGAGCTATTGGCCCCTCATCATTTATTAATTCAATCTTTTCTGTTTATCACAAGCTTATTCTATCATAGGCACTAAAGATACAAAGATGAATAGCACAATATCGACTTTTAAGCTTCTATTTCCTGTCTTTGTTGACTTGTAAATTTTAGTTATATCACTAGAGAATATAGCTACCCAATATAGTAGTTTTTCTTTAGAAACAAATATATAAGATAAAAATAATTAAGTACATGAAGGTAGTTAATGCTGGCACTGGAAAATTACTAAGTATAAATTAACAGTTCTTTGATACTGACAGCAGTCCTTGACATTGCCATCCATCTACACCTCTAAAATATATTTATTTAATAAAACTAAGGCAGTAGTATTGGGTCCTACTCTTGTGCACCTACAACTCTTCTCCTTTCAATTAAGACCCCTTGGTAATTATTAAAATGTGTCTAAATTTCATCTGTGGGATATGTCTAAGGATGGCAGTCAATGAAAAGAGATGGGAAAAGAGTCCTAATTTCAGGGGGGAGGGGAATCAGAATGAGGCATAAGACTAAAGTGATGACAAAGAACATATGATGTAACATGATTTTACTTTGCAATCTCCATATAATCATTTATTCAAGTAATTAATACCCATGGGGAAAGAATTATTCATTATGAATAGAAACACTCAGTGAACAGTAACCTGAATTTTTTGAAACCTCACTCTTCAAGAGGGTTTTCTCCTGTGCTTTTAAAGTTGCCCACAAGAGTTATGTCATTGCTTATAACCAAGGAAACCGCAGGAAACTTGGTTGCTAGGAAACCACTGAATTATCTTCATGAAGATCACCACAGTAGGCTTGGCTTGAATAGAACAGATGCTAGGAAAATAAAATTATGAAGTTGGTTACTATTTTTTAAAAAACCTAGGATGCCACTTTAATTGCCGGATAAATCTTTTTACCTATGAGAAGCTGTTTGTCACTTCTGAAAGTCCATCACATAGGTAGACAGGGCCACCACAGGGTGCTTCCAGAGGCTGCAGGGAAGAAGCACTGTATAATGTGTGAGCCGAGGCTCCATTGCACACATTCTTCCTTTTCCCAATTAATTTGGCTGCCTAGGGGAAGGGTACAGTGAAAGCCTCTATCACCTCAATAGAGGAATAGATTTTTAAAGAAAATATACTTATAATTGACATTTTCAGGCCTATGACTTTCAACATTCTCTAGCATGCTCTATGAAAAGTAGCACAAGTATATGCTTCCTTCCTAAAAATTGTAAATGTTTTTAGTTTTGTAATTTCTCTTTATTGTTAAAAGTATTATAGATGTCCCCCTTTTCTCCCCTTTATCACATAACACCCCCACACACAGGCCTTATAATGTCAGTATACACATATAAATATGATACTGTCATCTAAGGGTTTAGTGAACTTATGGTAATTTGTTCCTCTAAGTGATTAAATTGTGAAAACACTATAAGAACAAAGAAATGGCTAAATTTGGCCTAGTCTAAATTATTCAATATTAAGTTCCCTCTTAGAAAATAAAGTGATTCAGAGTTCCCTTCAAAAATCATATTTCTTATGACCCGTCCTACCTCCATGGTGCATTATTGATGCATTTATAAATTTATCTAAACCTGTCTAGACTGTAAATGAATTTCCAGACTATATTATCCCTGGAAGAAATAGGCTGTATAGCCTTATCAGATCATCATAGGAAGTGATGTTTCTTTTAATATATATCTCAAACCTAACTCTCAGGGTAATCCTTAGTTCTACTATCCTAAAACTACATTTGCCTTATCTATACTCTTATCTTTCAGTTCTGCTACTTCTACATTTGTCAAGGTCACTTTGTCCCCAAGTTGCCATTTCTTATATAATACCAATTTTTGTTCTTCAAAATGAAGCTATGAGATATAATCTTACAATCTCTTTTACTCTTTGAATTAAATTTGTCAGCCACATAAATCAAGGGTATATTGTATGCTTCTCCAAACATAGATTTCAATTTTCAGTTGATATTGAAATGGATATAAGTCTTCAATAAACTTTATCTTGTGAACCAGCAGTTGCCAACCTTTTGAACCACTAGTTGGCAACCACTACTCCGAAGGTTTTCTTAAACCAGTGGTCGCCAAGCTTTTAGACCTCACAGACCACCAGTGGTCTGCAGACCATGGGTTGGTAACTGCTGTGTGTGGACAATGGTCTTGAGGGACTAATGGAGTTTATAAATAAAGGGATGGTATAAAGCTGTTAATAAAATCATGATCAATAGCTCTATGATGGCAGAATGATAGAATATTTGGTGTAGAATTATACTGGAAGTAAACAGAATAGTTAAACTATTTGTGTATTTCAAAATAAATAGGGGAAAAAGCCAAAATGTCATTAAGAAAATAGTTTATAAATATTCAAGAAACCTGTGTAATTATCTAATATGCAATGTTAGCAAGGTGACTGGCTTAGTTCAATCCTTTTTATATGGTAACTGGAAAAACTCCACATCTTCAATGAACAAGATGAAAAAATTTGGAGTTATTGTAAGGTGGATTATTTGTACAATGCTATCTAAAGACAGTCCATTAATAAATCGGTTACATGTGATAATATCTATGTTGGCATAACTATGTGGTCCTATCCTTGGCCTTGTCTCTCTCTTTTGAAGTAATTGCTCAGATAAACACATAGATGACATGTTCAAGAGTACAACACAAATCTGAGAGAGATAACAACCATAGGTTGGTATTATAAGATCAATGTACTAAAAATGGGTAACTGTCTATAAATATAATAATATATTGTAATGAAGTGAATGACTATTTTTTATAAGGTACTTTGAATACCTTGTTTCCAATTTTCACAGAGCTCTGGCGAGTTCAGTATTATTTCCATTCCAAAAATGAAAAAAATTGGGACTCAGAGAAGTTGTGTGGCTTTCTGAGAGTTATTATTTAGTGACAAAGCCAGGACTTGAGCCCATATTTAGTTTGCTCTCTCTTTTCCAGTCACACACACACATAGACACACACACACACACACACACACACACAACCTAAGAGGGTCATATGAGAACTCTGCTCATTATAATCATTCAAGAACCCTGGGTGATAAAGGCGCCTATCTCAAAGGCTACAGTGACAGAAAAAGGGGTGTCGTGATTTACAAATAAACTCTTAAAGCATCTACCTAGAAATGAAAGTCATTTCTACTATTCACATTTCAAGAGTGAAAAGCTAGTCACATAGCTAAATCTAAGTTACAAGGACAGATTGAGGAATGCAATCCTGTTATTCCAGGCAGAGAACTAGAACATTTGTGAAAATCCCCAGTGATTACCAGGCCCCTAAGTTCAAGTTCTCTCCATTTTACCTTGTTGAATACTCAATATGATGATATTGAAAAAAGATAAATGGGCAGGCCTTTGTTTCATTTAGAGTAAAAGAAAATATGAAAATACAAGTATACCATAGAGTAGATCTGAGAGAGTGGCAGTAGACGTAAAAATACTTAGACTTACTAGAGTAAAATTTTTACAATAGCCATCTATGTAATGAAGTTGCATAAATGGGTTTATTAATAGCGTTATAAAGACATGATTTAAGGAGGAGAGCTAAGATGGCGGTGTAGGAAAATGCCTGTACTTGCTGCCTCCCACAACCGCATCAAAATTACAACTAAAATACAGAACAATCATTATCCAGAACTGCCAGAAAGCCTGCTGAATGGAAGTCCTACAACTAGAGGAGTAAAGAAGAAAGCACACTGAGACTGGTAGATGGGGAGGCATGGAACAGGCTGGTCCGGCAACCATGTGTACTGCTTTTTTAATTGGGAGGGAGGTCATCTCTGCAGAGGCTGCCAGGAGGAGCAAGGCATCCCAGCCCTATACCAGATGCCCAGACCAGGGTGCCAGAGCTAGGAAAAGAAGTCCCTAAAAGCAGTAAGAACTACAGGCTGTAAAAACCAGTGGGAATTGGAGCTCAGTGAAACAGAGGCTGCTGGAGACCCAGCTGCTCCTCTTAAAAGGCTGGCATCACAAACTAAACTTACAAGTCCCTGCTTCCTCTGAGCTCCAGTGCCAGGTAAGGCTCTGGGGGACCCAGACAGATATGAGGAGAAACTGGACTGTCTGGCATCAGGGCAAGAACTTGGGGACAGCTTTCTTCCAGATTTAGGTGCTCGCAGTGGTCACTGTTCCTGTGCTGGGACCTCCCTGGTGCAGGGCTTACTGGCAGCCATTTCTGTTTGCTCCACCTTGGTGATTCCCTGAAACCTGGCCCCACCCAATTTATAACCCACCCAAGCTGTGTGCAGCTGCTTTTGCATAGGAATGACCTATCCTTTCTTGGGCTAAAACCTGTCAAACAAGCTGCAACTGGGTCAGGGAGCCCCAAACATATCAATAAAAGGGGCAAGACTCAGCACCAGCCTGCCTTGCTTCACAGCTGGTCCTCATCTGGGCACTTCCAAACCTGACACAAAGAGGAAGAAATTACAGATCTCTCTGCAGCTCCTGCTGGGTGATCCCAGATAGGGGCTGACTTCCCACTACCCTGGAAACCCAAGAGCCAGTGCACCCAGTGGTCAATATGAGACCATACCAGATTACAACTCTTCACATCCATAAAGTGACACATTCAAAGGCAGACTCAGTGAGCACCAAACTCCCTTTGAAGTAATTCCTGCTCCTTAAGGGTGTCTTCTTCACAGAAGCTGTCTCACTGTAGTCACAGCTGGTCCCTACAGCCAATTGGCCTGGTGGTCAATTCCTCCCATTGACACCAACAGAAATCAAGGCTCAACTACAACAAGACTACGAATACAGCCCACTAAGGGATGTACCTAGAGTGTCCACTTAAGGTGAGTGGAAAGGCTAAGCCAATGGGCTTATAGGACACCTACTACACATGCCCACTCTATCAACTCAAAGAAACTTAGGAGCCCTACCCAATATACAGAAACAAATGCAGGGAAGCAGCCAAAATGTGGAGACAAAGAGACATGTCACAAATGAAAGAAAGCAAACTACTGGATATAGAGTTCAAAATCACAGTTATAAAGTTACTTACAAATCTTCTAGCTGAAACCAGTTTGGCTCAGTGTATAGAGAGTCAGCCTACAGACTTAAAGGTTCCAGGTTCAATTCAGGTCAGGGGCATGTATCTTGGTTGCGGGCACATCCCCAGTAGGGGATATGCAGGAGGCGGCTGGCCAATGTCTCTCTCTTTCATTGATGTTTGTAACTCTCTATCCCTATCCCTTCTTCTCTTAAAAAAAAAGAATCTTCTAGAAACCCCCAAGGGATCTAATGAGACTTTTAAGGATCTAAGTGAGAATGCCAAAAAAAATGGAAAAGGACTAGTCAGAAAATAAGCATACAGGGTTCAACAGTAGAGTAGAGGATTCTGAGAATTAAATCAATGATTTAAAATGTGAGGAAGCAAAAAACACCCAACCAGAAGAGCAAAAAGAAAAAAAGAATTCAAAAATATTAAAATAGTATAAGGAGCCTCTGGGATAACTTCAAGTGCACCAACATCTAAATTATGGAGGTGTCAGAAGAAGAGAGCAAGATATTGAAAATCTATTTTAAGAAATAATGACAGAAAACTTCTGCTACCTGGTGAAAGAAATAGATTTACAAATCCAGGGATCACAGAGAACCCCAAACAAGAGGACCCCAAAGAGGACCACACCAATACACATCATAATTAAAATACCAAAGACAAAAGACAAAGAGAGAATCTTAAAAGTAACAAGAGAAAAGCAGTTAGTCATCTACAAGGGAATGCCCATACCACTGTCAGCTAAGTTCTCAACAGAAACTATGCGGACTTAGGAGTGGCAAGAAATATTCAAAATGATGAATAACCAAGATTAATCTACCTAGCAAAGCTATTATTTAGAATTGAAGGTCAGATAAAAGTTTCACAGACAAGAAAAAACTAAAGGAGTTCATCACTGCCAAACCAATACTATATGAAATGCTAAAGGCTATTCTTTAAGAAGAGGAAAAAGAAGAAAAATATAAAGATAAAAAATATGAACAACAAAGTGCCAACAAATACATATCTATCAACAATTGAATCTCCAAGTCAAATGAATAAAAAAATCTGATGAACAGAATAAACTGGTGAATCGAATAGAATCAGGGGCTTGGAAATGGAACAGACAGATGATTCTTAGAGGGAAATGGGTATGGGGGAGTTGGGGAAAGATTAGAGAAAGATCTTATATGCATGTATGCATTACCTATGGACACAGACAATAGGGTGGTGAGGGCCTTTGGTGGGGTGGGACTATGGTATTGGGGAGAAAGAGGGACATTTATAATAATCTCAACAATAAAGATTTAAAAAAGTAGCTTTTGAAAGGAAGTATTGGTAAAACTAAGGAAAATTATAAGTTTTTTTTTATTAAAATGGACATTAAATTTTAAATTGAAAGTTTTGTTTGCATCTAAAAAGAAAAAAAAGGAAAGAAAAAGACATGATTCAAGCAAGCTAAAAATAAGTCCCCATACTTTCAAGTCCAAGTCTTCTGTCAAAACTTTGTTATTGAGCTATGGGCCTCTACATCTAACTAAATACTAGATAGCTCCACTTAGATATCCAAAAATACTCATATTTCATCAGTCTACAACTAAATTAAGGAACGTCTTGTCCTTAAAATATAATTAAGGAACCTCCTCATGTATGTCTTATCTGCCTGCATTAAGACAGCACTAACCAATGCCCAAGTGAGAAACCTCAGGCTCCCTCTTCTCTTCTCTCTTCTCTTCTCTTCTCTTCTCTTCTCTTCTCTTCTCTTCTCTTCTCTTCTCTTCTCTTCTCTTCTCTTCTCTTCTCTCCTCTCCTCTCCTCTCCTCTCCTCTCCTCTCCTCTCCTCTCCTCTTCTCTTCCTTTCCCTTCCCTTCCCTTCCCTTCCCTTCCCCTCCACTCCCTTCCCCTCCCCTCTTCTCCCCTCCCCTGCCCTCCCCTCTCCTCCCCTTCCCTCGTCTCCTCTCCTTTCTTCTTCAAATGGCTCATTACCAAGTTTATCTAATCTTTGCTCAGCAATATATCTCCATCCCAAGGGTCTGGGGAGCTGTGGCTCCACTCAGCTGTTTTTAGAACTACCACTATCTCCTCCTAACGCATCTCCCTGTCTCCAAATGGTCTACTCCAAATCATTTTTGCATATTTCTGCCAGCATCCATATTTTCAACATGCTTCTTATAAAACAGTCTCCTGACTCAGAAGTCATTGGCTAGCCTTCTAGTTCCTATAGAATAAAGCTTAAGCCCAACCGAGTGGAACATAATGCCCTTCACAGTATGGATCCTATATTTCTGGCTACATCCTTTGCTCTCCAACCCCTCCTCACAAGCATGAAGTTACCAGCTGTTTTCAGAATATACCCAACACTCTGCTCTTTCATGACTCTGTGACCCTGTACATGCAGGTTCTCTCCCTGACATGAGCATCCTTCTTTTCATATGCTGCTGAAATCTAATTCAATTTTTTAAAGATCCAACTCAAATAGACATTCCTCAATGACATTTGTCTTTTTGAACATCTCTATTCTTATCCTTATCACACCTTATTAGAATTACTTCCTTATGAGTCTATCTCATCCACTAGACTACACACTGTGGTAGGAATTAATTATCCTAGAATTGAACATGGGGCCTAATGTTCTGATAGAATTAGGATGAAATGAGCTGGAGAATGAAATTCTAATTGGATGGAACTAACAGTGAGGTTTGCAAACTGCAGCATTGGGTTAAAATTTTCAGAACCTAAGTTAATTGTGAAATTTTCACTGGCAAATTAAAGTCAAGTCATAAAAAGATAAAATGGGACTATTAGCAGCATTGACAAGTAAAATCCAATGGCTTGATCCCTAATTACAATTTCCTAATGATTAATGACATAAGAAAATAAACTTGAGAGTATGGGATTTCAGGAAGGGTAAGAATGGTTCTGAAAGCAGGTCATGAGGAACTGTTGGTCCTGGTCAGGTGACTTCACATTTCAGCTGATTCTTTAGTATAGTGCACCTACCTGTTCTTTTATGAAAACCTCAGGTAGCAAAGAGACAAAATGTTAACATCATACCTAACTGTGTCCTCTTTGAGAAATTTTAAATTAGCATAAAGGAAAGTGTTTCCCTTGAGAGTTATTCTGGTATTTTATGCCCACATATTGCAACTAGTATATGAGACCAAAGCAACATGCTTTTAATAAAAATACTCTATACATGTGGAGTAGTATGTTTCATTACCTTGGTGATAATTCTGCTTTTTTCCCTTCAGGAAAGAGAGGCATTGAACCCCACTGAGCTGATAAAATAGGCGTGAAGAATCCTATAGCGAGAGTAACATTAACACAGGGATTGCATAGATTTCCTATCTCAAAATCCGGGATAGCATTTCATTATTGAAGTTGCCTGATTGCTTTGATTCAAACCCTTCCTCCAATTCCTTTATTTTTCTATTTAAAATCACTGCAGCAAACAAATGAAACAATAACACACAGCAAATAGCAATGTGGGTTGAGCTCATTACCAATGACAGCTGTACAAACTTGCAGTCATAACACCTATTTTTGAGGTAAACACAAACAAAGCTTGTCATGATTCTCCATCACCTATCAAGGTAGAGGGGACTGTACACTTCATAATCAGGAGTTCTATACTCAGGCTG
>PVJN01019063.1:6316-38071 GCA_004026805.1 Lasiurus borealis | reverse complement strand
TTTTTTTTAATTTTTTTTTTTTTTTTTTTTTTGCTTACATCTATTTAGTGAACAATATAATAGTTCAAGCACTGTACTAAGCATTAGAGGTAAAGTATAAAGAAAAAGATTCACTCCTGCCCTCAGGGATCACACAAACTTGTGCTGGGAGATACATACAGATACCCTTCATGGGAGAAACACCATGAGGTTTGGAGTTAAACTGATGCTTTTTAAGGAAAGGAAGGCTTTGTTATCTAGTTTTAATTCATGTATGTATTATTTTGTGCTACTAGAATATTCTGAGAATGATCATCTCTGTTGCTGTAGTGTGAGGCCTGAGTTCGAAAGTGCTGATAAAGAGTCTGGAAAGAGCAGATAATAATAGTGTACAGTTCATGGTAAGGGATTGGGCATTTGTCTTGAAGTCTTTGAGAATAAAAGGTAGTAGGAAGTGGGTGGGGCATTAGACAGAGGTAAAAGGACCGTTGAGAAGGGCCATCATATAGGCAATGATAAAGGCCTAAACTAAGTCGGTGCACGTTGGCTCTAGAGACTATATGAGGTTTTAAGCTACAGAGACATGGAGGAGTAGTGGAAAGGGAGAAATTCCAGACAGGAATTCCCAAGTCTGTGAACATAGTAACATTGATAGAGGTACGGATCCTAAGAAGAGGAGAAGGCCTAAATTTGGAATAGAGGGAATGTGATTTGGGGTGAAATTTTTTAAAAATATATTTTTATTGATTTCAAAGAGAGGAACAGAGATGGAGAGGGAGATAGAAATATCAGTGATGAGAGAGAATCATTGATCAGCTGCCCCCTGCATGCCCAATACTAGCAATCCAAGCCTACAATCTGGGCATGTGCCCTGACCAGAATTGAACCATGACCTCCTGCATCATAGGTCGATGCTCAACCATGAAGCCATGCAGGCAAGAATGGGGTTAAATTTTGAGCATGTTGACTTTTATGTCTCTTGTTGGATATTTAATATATATTTAGAGCAGTGATTTTCAACTTTCCTAATGCCGCAACCCTTTAAGACAGCTCCTCATGTGGTGGTGACCCCCAACCATAAAATTATTTCCATTGCTACTTCATAACTGTAATTTTGCTATTGTTATGAACTGTAATGTAAATATCTGATTTGAAGGATGTATTTTCATTGTTACAAATTGAACATAATTAAAGCATAGTGATTAATCACAAAAACAATATGTAATTATATATTCTGAAATATTTATTTCTAATAACAAATAAATGAAATTTTGTCTTGAATCGTGGTGTAGCATGGGTAACAGTCTTAATATGACAACAGTAAACTACATTTCTACATTTTGCTATACCGAGGAGCGGTGTATTGGTTCCTAAGACCATGGGAAATAGGTGTTTTCCAATAGTCTTAGGCGACCCCTGTGAAAGGGTAATTCGACCCCCAAAAGGGTCTCGACCCACAGGTTGAGAACCGCTGATTTAGAGGGTAAATGGGCTCGGTACTTGGAAGAGAGATGGGTATTAAGGTATAGCTTTGGGAGTTGGCAGTCTGTAAGTGGTAATTGAGACCATAAGAGTGGATACAACCATTCAAGGGTGGAGCAAAGAGACCAGAGGAAAAAAGATCAGAATCTTAGAAAACACTGTTTTTAGGTAAATAAGATATGGCAACTAAGGACACTAAGATCAAATGCTCTGGAAAGTAGAAGAAAGTCCAAAGCAAATGATTTTCTGGGAGCCAAGGAAGAAAGGTTTCAAGAAAAGATAGGTAAAAACCAACAAAGAATATTGTAGGGAATTCCACTAATAAAGGGCCTGGAAAATGTTAATTGAATTTAGCAATTAAGGTGAATATTGGAGACCTCAGTGAGATCAGGGTAAGGTGTGGAACATAAAATTGGTTGCGGAGAGAAGGGATGGGGGCATTGGGAAGCTGGACAAAAGCTAATGGGGATACAATGTGGTGACAGTGGTAAAACTAAGCAGATGGCAAAGAGGCTGGAATCAGCAGGCTTGCTATGATGAGGCCCAGGATCCGGAACTAAAGAGAACAAAGATGTGTCAATACTGAGCACCACAGGAATAGACAGAAGGGGCTGTCCATCCTTGGTGGCTTAGAGCCCATCCTGTGCTCAGAAAATGGACCCTGCTTTCTCTTCTTTAGTCATTCAACCACAATACTAAAGGAGGTAGAGATGAAGGAAACTAAACACTTGGCTTCTAACTCTGTCCACTTTATTAATTTCCTCACATTGACATTCCCCTCCCCCACTTCTTCACAAAGACTTGTTACTTAGCTAATTCCACTTACAATACTTAAAGAAAGAAAGAAAGAAAGAAAGAAAGAAAGAAAGAAAGAAAGAAAGAAAGAAAGAAAGAAAGAAAGACTTGAGCTCATTTATGGAGAAAGCTTCACATTCGATTCTCCTCTAAGGCACGTTTTTATTAGCTTATGCCACTGGGTCAAGAGATTTTTTTTTTTAATTTTTTTATTTCTTAGAGGATTTGGCAAAACTTTAGTATGTATGTATGTAAAAAAAGAAAGAAAAAGCCCCCAAAGAGAATTTATGGACAGAAGCTGTGAAAGAGGTAAGAGGTATCAGACACAGAGCAGTGGTGAAATTGAGGGAGTGAGCCATCCAAGCAGTTGGAAGAGCTGAAAGAGGGGCTCAGATGTGCTAAGTTGGGAATCCACTGGCCTCTAGTTTCCAGGTGGAGAAAACTCATCTTGGGCCTGGATTGTGTTCATGGCTAGGCTGAGGCATGATGGGTAAATTGGAGAAACAGACCCTGTGGAGCAGTTATATGATTTGTTTTCCCAGACAACTTTATTATTTGGTGAAATGATAAAGAATCTTTTGGTTGCTCAGAGCAGGTATAGAGAGGAGAGTTGTGAAGGTGGGGATGGTAAAAAAGAGAAGAGACAATAACTTCCAACTGCTCTAAAAGTAAGCCATCAGCAAAGGTTGAAGGAGCTGTTTTTCTTGAGATAGCAGGCACTAGGTAACAGCATTAATTGAAACACAGCTCCACCTCATTTGGTTGCTTGTACTGCAATGACAGAGCCCGTAGGACCAAAGGAACACATGAAGAACATGGAAGTCCTTAGAGGATGTCCAGCTGGAGATGCCTGTTGGCCTCCACAGGTCTGAGATATCAATTTGGGATGGACCTTTTTTGGTGGTGTTTAGAAAATCATGGATCTGAGCTCTTGAGGGAGCTGATAAAGGCAAGGGCTAATTTAAATTACATTTTCCTGAAGAAAGAGGTGAGGTCATCCATAGGCAGCAATGAAATGTGGGTCTTGAGGAGAAATGTGAAAATCAAGGGGGAAGAGGATAGAGCCCTGTTGTAGAATAATGAAAGATTGTTGAATTGTGTGGATGGCCTTGCTGGAAATAGTGATGTGAGTTTGTAGTGCTATCATTTATTTGATTTTCTTCCATTTTTAGTAGTTTGACTATGAGAATGAGGAAAGCAGACAGCTAGCTTAATCCACAGTTGAGATGATTTCCAAAAAGGAAGAAGAGAGGAAGAAACTCATAGTAAGATTCCAAAGGATTTCCAGAAAGAGTTGGTGGGGGGAGGGTATCTAAAATTCCCATGGGCTGAACAGGAGAACACAGGTGGTTGTAGAGGCAGAGAAACTCTTTTTTGTAAAAGGTTATTGTGACCGGTGTGGCCTGAGGGAAATCTTTGTTACATTCCTACTAAGGCAGCCTACAATTGCATTAGCATTTTTGGCAACCACATCACACCGTTGGCTTACTAGTATATCAAGCTTACAGTCAACCAAAATCCCTAAATCTTTCACACACACTGCTCTTAAGCCATGTTTCTCCCGTCTTGTACTTGTGAAATTAATTGCTGTTTTGGGCCTGAGAGTAAAGCTTTGCATTTATGGCTATTAAATTTTATCTTGCTAGAGTTAGGCCATTGTGCCAGCTTTCGAAGAATATTTTACATATTGATTCAGATTTTCATACCCTTTCCCCCACAACTTTCAATAAGACAGAACCCAGAGGAATTCCTTATGCACATTCAAAAATGACAGGTTCACCCAAATGTCCCGTGTTTTAGTCCACATCTTCATTTTGTCTGAGAGGGACTTTGTTATATTTCTTCCTAACATCCTGACTTGCCAAACTGCATTGGTTAGGATGCTTTTGCATACAAGGTGGAACTCTATATCATCCGGGAACAAACAAGAAGGACATTTTTATTGCATAGAAGTAGGAAGGGATCCCAGTAGGGCACAGTCAGGGGTTGTGACTGTTCTGCTGTTTGCAGCATGCTCTCCTGCCACATGCAGCCCTTAGTCAGTTTCCTTTGTGGTTACATCTAGACCAATAACTGTTACTAGGCTCTGGCAAAGGGCAAGGCACTTATGATGGGTTTGGACAAATATTTCTGAAGTATGGCTCTGGCCAACTATATCAGATTCCCCTAGGGACAAATTCCTGGGCCCCTAGACCTACTGATTCAGAACCCCTGAGTATGGAAAGGGGAAATTAATTTTTATCAAGCATTGCAGATGGTAATCCAACATATCTGTGCTTGCTGAAAAACTGGTTGAGACCTACTAGCAGTCACCCTTGATGGAGTTGACACCCAAAATGGCATGGATGCCACCCAGCAGGGCAGGGTCACTGAGGATGTTGGGGAATCACAAACCCATAAACACCTACCCTAATTCCCTGTTTGTTTGTGTGTTTTTTGTTTGTTTGTTTGTTTGTTTTCTGTCAAGTAATTCTGTCTCCCAGAAGGGAAGAAAGAGGGTTTGAAATTGCTTGATCTTAGATAAATCATCTTGCCTCCTGGGAATGTCCAAGGGTATTAGTAAGATGCCCCTCATTAAGTGCTCACAAGAGTCATGCATGAGAGTCACTCTTGCTTTCTTCCTGGAATCAGTATCAAACTCTCAGAGGGTTAGTTTGCAGAATCCATGATGTTCCTTAAAATTTTTTTTGTAAGTTAGAATAGTATTTCTTTGTATCTAGTCTTTGGGGAAGTAGCATAGATTTGAGGTTGAGATTGAGCTCTGGTCAGGCAAACTAAGCTAAGAATCAGAGCACCTTATTTGCATATATTGATATTGCATATATTCCTCAACTTCCTGGTTGAGACCTAATAGCAGTCACCCTTGATGGGGTTGACACCCAAAATGCATGGATGCCACCCAGCAGGGCAGGGTCAGTTTCAGTTCCTGAAACTTAATATCTCAAAAATAGAATAATTATAGAACTTACCTCATTGAGCTGTTGAACTAAATGAGATAATGTTGATAAAGTTTTAGCACAGTATTTGTCTCATTAAGCAGTCAGCAAATTTAGGTAATTCATATCCATCCTCTTCATTCATTCACTGAGCTATTCTAAGTACTAGTATGACCAGGCAGGCATAGTGCTTGTCGCTAAAGAACACAAAAGCAGAAGGCAATCCCTGCTATCAGGAAATTCAGAGTCTTGACATTAGAATATGATGACATTCTAGAAGATTTATATACAAAATACCAGGACAGGACAGAAGATGGAAAATCAATTTGGAGGTGATTTGAGTCTTGAAGAATGATCAGGAATTTTCTGATAAATATGGGAGAGGGAGAAAGAGGACATTCCAGAGAAATTATGTGATATGAGTACTAACAAAAGCTTGTGATATGAAAGAGTAGGGCCCCTTTGTGAGTGTAAGTAGTTTTGAAGACTGGATGCAGTGGTGGATGACATCACAGGATGCAGGGGCTGACTCAGGGCCTTCCTGAGTTTGGACTTTTATTCTAGAGACAGAACAGGGTTTTAAACAGAAGAGTTTGTTGCATGATCACACTTGTGGTTTGGAAAGAACAATCTGGAGACAGTAGATGATGAGTTGGAGGATGGACAGAGCTTGCAATATTAGTCCTAGTGAGAGCTGATGAGGGCTTAAACCAAGGGAAGGATATTAGTAACAGAAAAAAAAAATAAAAACACTCAGAGATGTAAAGTAGATAAGACTGGGTGATTAGTTGGGTGTGAAGTGAGGAAGAGGAAGATTTGAAGGAAATTCCCAGGTTTCTGTCTTGGGTGGATGGTGATGTCAACGTTCAAATAAGGACTAAAGTGGGGTGATGGCAGTGGTGGTAGAGCCATCCTTTGGACCTATTGAATTTTAGTTCCTTGGGAGACATCCAGGTAGAGATGTACATACAATAGGTTGTCTGTATGTCTGTATCTGGTGAGTGTGTTCTGGGCTGTAGATATGGCTGGGGAATCAACAGGAAACAGCCTTCAGGTACTGGAATCTGTGGGTAACAACAACCCCCTGGGACAAAGACTCAGCAGACTGTGCGGATTGCAGTGAGGATAAGACCCCACAAAAACAACACGATTCCAGAAAGTTCATGGGCAACCATTCCGTGCTTTCATCTGCATGTTCTCCCAGGGTTCAGGCCAGAAAAATTAAACATGTTCAAGCGTTTATTTTTCATTATCCTCTTTTCCACTAATCTTTTTAGTCTCTCACTTATTCACCTTCAAGCAACTGAGACTTTTCTTTCAGTTTTGTTTTTACAGAGAATAAAAATATGATAATGTTCAAATTTTTAAAATTGCATTTTGAGGAACTTGTTTTTTAAGTTTTTTCTAGTTGCTTTGGAATTTTTCATAGCTGTTTTTTTTTTTTTATATTCTAGTCCAAAATTCAAACAATTCTAAACAGGAAACATTAAAAAATATTTCAGTTAAAATAGAACATTACTCCTAATGGAGAAATGGGATTGGGGAGTATAAAGTGAGACAGGCCCAAAAAATCTGTGAAAAAGAAAATTATTACAAAGTCCATGTCCAAAGGACCTTTTTATTAAGTAAAATGAATATGGTTACTGCTATGACTGCTCTGGAATTTAAATAAACTGAAGCTAGATTTTTTTTCTCAGCTGTTGCAGAGGTAGCCTGGGAAAGATTAGAGGGGGGAATCCCAGTAGTTTTTTCATAAGAAGAAAACATGTAGCAGTCTAGTGAAATAGTCTGAAAAGACTTCTTGCCAAATACAAAGGAGAAAACATGGGTCCTTGGGGAGAAAAATCCTGCAGCAAGCCAGAAGTAAAGAACTCCGGATAATGGTCGCCATCTAGTGGGAAGCTGGGGGATTTTGAATGGATGACAACAGGATTTCAGAATTTAGAGATGGCTTAAAATATCATCAGTTTTAGTCACTCTTTCCATAAACTTTAACCGAGAACCTGCTATGTACTTGGCACATTAATAAATTCTAAGCATTAATAGTTTGCAGTTGAGTCCATAAACCCAGATGTCCAAGTGTTGTAGGTGGGAGTGGGAGAGAGTTTGGGGGGTGGAGTGTGATTGGGGAGGGGGAGGGGTAGGTGGGGGTTGGGGGTGTAGAAGGGGGGGGGGGATGCCACCAGGTGTCTCAGACCAATCCTGGGTTCAGCAATCTTGGTACTTGGGTTCTGGCAAAGAAAGAAGTCAGAGCCAAGACCCAAACTATAGGAGAACATTTATTTGTTAAATTACAAAGGAAGAAAAAGTAATTCCTAGAATGGGTTAAGGAAATAAGTTATGGGAGTGAGGAAGCTAATAGTAATGTACTTGGGACAGTGGGGGAAGGGAGAAGGGAAAGGCACAGTATGTTTCTGAAAGTGAGAGGACACTGTTCTCCTCTGCCCTAAGAGAGATTTTTAGGGGAGGTCCCAGGGGAAGATCTCAACCGAATATTCAGCAGTTTTCCAGGTGTGTCCTTTCAGAGTTGTGGTTTCCCCTGATTGATTGGTCCATGCCAGGGCAGGAGGTCATTTTTCCACACAGCTGATCCTGATGTCAACCTTTTGTTGCTTATCTGGGCCTGGAACTGAAATACTACTAAACCATAGATGTTATCTCTAGGGAGGAAAGGTCAGGGTGTCCAAACTGGAGTGACTATGGTTATGCTGGGGAGGAAAAGTCACCCTGGGGGCAAGGTAGGTCCCACCCTATAATTGATTGTCTGGTTGCTAGGCACCTTCTGTACCTGGCCCATAGTCCTTGTTCTTCTCATGTTTAACTGCCTATAACACAAGAGTTCTAATTCTTTTTCTATAACATAATTAATATCTTTATTAATTACTTTATCACTATTATTCAACGTATTACTAAGGATCTAGTCACTGAAAGAAGACAAGAAGAAGAAATAAAAGACAAATGGATTGTAAAGGAAGAAGTTAAACTATTTCTAGTTGCAGGTACTATGACTGTCTAGAACTAGTAAGTGAGATGAGCAAAATCATAGGATACAAGAGAAACAAAAAGTCAAAAGTCAATTACATATCTAACAATGAACATTGAAATTAATTTTTTAAAGTTTGTTTTGTATAAGTTTTAGATTCACAGGAAAATTGAGAAGAGAGTACAGTTAGTCCAGTATTTTATTGGGGCAGCATAGTAAGAGTTTATGAGACTCACCTATTCTGGAAAATTAATTTACTTTCTTGGTCAGCTGAATGCTGCCAAATTTCCTTCTTACTTCTTTCCTCCACTGTTGACCCGTTGCAACTTGTACCTTCTTGTTCACCATTTTGCTTATTCTGCTTTTTTCCTTTTAAGCAAAAAAAAGGACATAGTTCTGTTTTAAAAATTTGATCACCTTGGATATGAATGTACTTAAAAAAATGCCTTTGAATCACTAAGACTTCCTTTCTCCACACTAATCTTGACTCTGGCTTCTTTATAAATTTTCATTTTTTTTATATTCCTCTCTTACGTTTTAAATATCCAAACAACTATACATACAGCTGGAAACTGTAAGACTAATGTCAGTGACATAGATGACTCAAATATAATACAGTAATTTGTTTAAAAGCAAAATTATGCACAAGAAATTAAAACCTTAAAAATTTGTTTATACCAAAATCTTTGTATAAAAACTATCTGCCAACTCAGAATCCTTTAATAAAACCTACCTCCCCCAGCTATTGGCAATTAAGATATAAAAAACAATTTATTATTAAAATATAATTATTCTGGCTTTGTTTTATTACAAGTGTTACAACATTTTTCTCCTTTATTTTTAATCATAAATCTGAACTTTCTGTAATTCATTAGATTAAATGCTTTTTACTGACCTAGGATATTAACCTCTAATGTAGCATTGCTTGTTTGTTTTTAAGAGAAATTGCATATGAAATAATAATCTTTTCATTGAAAACAGATTTCTTAGACTCTTGTCTATATTTATTACTACTATTTACTTCCCATTCTCTCCTCAATTCATTGCAATCTAATTTCCCCACTAGCCCCTCTTTAGAATCTACTTCTTGTTTTAGGTACCAAGACTTTCTATTTATCAATGACCTCTTCTCAATCTTTATTCTTCTTAACTTGTTTTTACTCTTAACAATATGGATTGCCTATTTCTCTTAAGAGTTTCATTTTAAATTTATGATATTATTTCTTCTATTTCTTTGAATACTTTGACCATTTTCTGTTTGTGTTTCTGACTACTCTTTTCCCCTTTCTGCCTCTCTAGGCCTAGGTTATAAATTTTCTTATCCTTGAGTATATTCTTGCCTTCACATGTACACCATATATTTGGCAGTCTCCTTCACTTTTATGAATTCAACACTCTAGAATTCCAACCCTTACTTTTGTATTGAATTCCAACTCTCAAGTGTAATTTAGCCTTTTCTTCCTTTTCTGTCTGGGTTAGTGGCATAATTCAACATCAACCCAGTCTCTCTTAGTTACCTAAGTATTGGCGAGAGCCATTCAAAGTTGGACTTAAAACTAATCATGATCAGTCAATCCTAGGGCTGCTGGAACTCAACACAATGCCATTTTGCAAATTAGACAAAGTCACATCCTTACATGAGATATTCCACTTCCTAAAACAATGTATAATAACTTCAATCATTTATTGATTGATTATGAAACATTTTATAAAAAAATCTATAGTGATTAAGATGTAAATGGCACTCCCTCTAAATTTTGCTTTCTTCTGTGAAGAAGTGTACAACTTATACTACTGTACCCAGTAGAATAATATTTCCTATCTCTATAGCTAAGAAAGAAAAAGACAAGATGGCATTCATCATTCCTCAGGGACTCTACCAAAATGTAAAAGATTCCCTAAAAAAGCTTAATGGCTTCTGCTACTTTCCAATGGTTCATAGATAAAATGATTAGTATTGTGTGAATTATTGGGAAAAAGAAGTTTAAATAGAGGATATAATTCTATTAGCAATATCTTGCAGGCATGTGAATAAATGTCCTGGTGACATAACTTTAACATTGTTCCTTGACTATGCCATAAAATATGTGAAATGCTCAATGTCCAAAGAGGTGTAAGTACAAATCCTGACAAAATATATGTTATAATCTGGCTGGCATGACCTACACAAGTGTGTGAGAGTTCAAAACATTTTTGAGATTTAGTGATTTGCTAAGCCTTTCAAGAGTTTGAACTGTAGGTTCCAAACAATCAACAAACCATCATGAAAATAATACATAAAAAGAGGCATATAGGACATTTTAGGGAAGTCAGAAGTTATTATCCTTCGGGGCTTTGGGAAGTTTATAGGCTCTTTTTTTTTTAGCATTATTTATTCACTTGAAAATAGTATCAGATGAAAGGTAATAATGGCAGTTTCTGGCAGAAGACTGCAATGTTCAGAAGGGCAGAGGCAAAGAAAACACGGCAAGGGAGTACATAGTGGTGTCTAAAATAACAGTAATGTACACTTGCCAGAATACTTTCAGAAATACTTAGGGACAACATTGAGGGGCCTGGATAATACAAAAATACAAAAGATTATATATTTCAGAAATACTTGAAATTTCTTGAATATACATAAGAACTTTTTTTTCATTAAATTATTTAGAAAATTTTTTTTTTGGTATGCCTCTTTTTTCCATTTTTTTTTATTAATGTAGTACATGTATACATATCTTCCAATTGCCCCCCTCCCCCCGCCTCCCAGGCATACTTTAACCTCCCAATGTCTTGTATTCATTGGTTATGCTTATATGCATGCATACACGTCCTTTGGTTGATCTCTTATTTACCCCACCTCTCCCTAACCTTTCTGCTGTAATTTGACAGTCTGTTTGATGCTTTACTGCCTCTGTATCTATCTTTTGGTTCATCAGTTTATAATGTTCTTTATATTCCATAAATGAGTGAGATCATGTGGTATTTTTCTTTCAGTAACTGGCTTATTTCACTTAGCATAATGCTCTCCAGTTCCATCCAGGTTGCTAAAAATGGTAAGAATTCCTTCTTTTTTATTGCAGCATAGAATTCCATTGTGTGGATGTACCATAGTTTTCTGATCCACTCATCACCTAGGCTGTTTCCAAATTGTAGCTCAGTGGTTCTCAACCTTCCTAATGCCGCGACCCTTTAAGACAGCTCCTCATGTAGTGGTGACCCCCAACCATAAAATTATTTCCATTGCTACTTCATAACTGTAATTTTGCTACTGTTATGAACTGCAATGTAAATATCTGATATGCAGGATTTATTTTCATTGTTACAAATTGAACATAATTAAAGCATAGTGATTAATCACAAAAACAATATGTAATTATATATTGTGAAATATTTATTTCTAATTACAAATAAATGAAATTTTGTCTTGAATCGTGGTGTAGCATGGGTAACAGTCTTAATATGACAACAGTAAACTACATTTCTACATTTTGCTACACCGAGGAGCAGTGTGTTGGTTCCTAAGACCATGGGAAATAGGTGTTTTCCAATAGTCTTAGGCGGCCCCTGTGAAAGGATCGTTCGACCTCCAAAGGGGTCACGACCCACAGGTTGAGAATCGCTGTTGTAGCTATTGTAAATTGTGCTGCTATGAACATAGGGGTGCATAAATCCTTTTTGATTGGTGTTTCTAGTTTCTTAGGATATATTCCTAAGAGTGGGATTACTGGGTCAAATGGGAGTTCCATTTTTAGTTTTTTGAGGAAACTCCATACTGTTCTCCACAGTGGCTCCACCAGTTTGCATTCCCACCAGCAGTGCACGAGGGTTCCTTTTTCTCCACATCCTTGCCAACACTTGTCGTTTGTTGATTTGTTGATAATGGCCATTCTGACAGGTGTGAGATGGTACCTCATTGTCGTTTTGATTTGCATCTCTCGGATAATTAGTGACTTTGAACATGTTTGCATGTGTCTCTTGGCCTTCCTTCTGTCGTCTTTCGAAAAGGTTCTATTTAAGTCTGTTGCCCTGTTTTTTTTTATTGGATCATTTATCTTCTTTTTATTAAGTTGTATAAGTTGAATGTAGACGTTAGAGATTTAACCTTTATCAGTGATAACATTTGCAAATATGTTCTCCCATACAGTAATCTTTCTTGTTGTTTTTTTGATGGTTTCTTTTGCTGTGCAAAAGCTTTTTATTTTGATGTAGTACCTTTGTTTATTTTCTTTTTAGCTTCCCTTGCCCTTGGAGCAGTATCAGTGAAGAAGTTCTTTCGGCATATGTCTGAGATTGTGCTGCCTGTGGATTCCTCAAGTATTTTTATTGTTTCCCATTTATGTTTAAGTCCTGTATCCATTTGGAGTTTATTTCTGTGTATGGTATAAGTTGGTGGTCCAGTTTCATTTTTTTGCATGTATCTGTCCAATTTTCCCAACACCATTTATGGAAGAGGCTGTCTTGACTCCATTGTATGTTCATGCCTCCTTTGTCAAATATTAATTTGGGTGGATATCTGGATTTTCTATTCTATTCCATTGGTCTATGTGTCTGTTCTTATGCCAGTACCAGGCTGTTTTGAGAACAGTTACTTTGTAATATAGTTTGAAATCTGGTCTTGAGATACCACCTACTTTATTCTTTTTTCTCAGGATTGCTGTGGCTATTCGGGGTCTTTTTTTGTTCCAGATGAATATTTGGAGAGTTCTTTCTATGTCTTTGAAATATGTTGTTGGTATTTTAACGGGTAGTGCATTGAATCTATAGGTTGCTTTGGGTAGTATGGACATTTTAATGATGTTGATTCTTCCAATCCATGAGCATGGTTAGATAAGAACTTGAATATGTTATATGAAATATACTCAAAATACTTGAATTCAGAAATATATATATGTGTGTGTATATATATATATATATATACATATATATACTGTATTACATATATATTTATGTGTAACAAATAGTAATTAGCTTTACAGATTAATGAAACATAGGAAAATATAGTTATCATATACTATATTAGTGGCCTGGTTCATGAAATTTGTGCACAGAAGGTTGAGTCCCTCAGCCCAGCCTGCACCCTCTCCAATCTGGAACATCCCTCTTGCAATCTGGGACCACTGGCTCCTAATCATTCACCTGTCTGCCTGCCTGATTGCCCCTAACCACTCTGCTTGTCAGCCTGCTTGCCCCAACTGCCCCTCCCCCATCAGCCTGATCACCCCTAACAGCCTCTGCCTCAGCCCTTAACACCATAGCTTTGTCCAGAAGGATGTCCAGAAGGTCTCCTGGTCTAATTAGCATATTACTCTTTAATTAGTATAGATAATAAACATCATTTATGCATGTTAAATATACTATAAAATTAGATCATATTATATAATTTAGATCTTTATTTTTTATTTGTCTTATCATGAATATTTTGCTTATGTCACTATGTATTTTCTAAAATAAATATATAAAAGTCTGCAATAGTTATGTGCTGCAACATAACTTATAATTCTATTTTTACTATATTTGCTTTTTTGCCTTTCTTAACAACACAGAACACAGAAATGGAATATTTATGAAGGAATCTAAACTAATCTTTTTACTGCCTCCATAACTTTGCCTTTTTCAAAATGTCATATAATTAGAATTATATAGTATATAGCCTTTCAGATTATCTTATTTTTATTGATATATATTTTTAATTGATATCTTTAACTTTAGAGAGAGAGGTAGGGAGAGAGAAACATTGATTTGTTGCATCAGCCATTCATGCATTCATTGGTTGTTTCTTGCATGTGCCCTGACCCTGAACTAAACCCACAACCTTGGTGTATTAAGACATACTAACTGAGCTACCTGGCCAAGGATCCAGCTTGACTTCGTCCATTTAGTAATGTGCACTTAAGTTTCTTCTGTCCTTTTATGGTTTAATAGCTGCTTTCTTTTTAATGCCAAATAATATACCATTATCTGTATATACCATAATTTACTTATCCATTCACCTACTAACAGACATCTTGTTTTCTTCCATGTTCTGATAATTATAAATAAAGCTGCTATAAATGTGCATGTTCAGATTTTTATTTGAACATAAATTTTTCTTTGGGTAAGGAGCACAATTGCTGGATTATAGAGTAAAAGTATATTTAATTTTGCTTCGCCAGTGTAGCCCAGTGATTGAGCATTGAATTATGAACCAAGAAGTCATAGTTTGATTCCTGGTCAGGCACATGCCTGGGTTGGGGCCTCAATCCCCAGAGTAGGGCATGCAGAAGGTAGCTGATGAATGATTTTCATCATTGATATTTCTTACTCTCTCTCCCTCTCCAAAATCAATACAAAAATTTAAAAAAATTTTTTTCAAGTATATTTAATTTTGAAAGAAACCACCAAACTACCTTCCAAAGTGGTTGTATCATTTTGCATTCCTACCAGCAAAGAATGAGAGTTCCTATTGCTCTAAATCTTGCTATTGTCAGCATTCTAACAGTGTGTGGTGATAGCTCATTGTTATTTTAATTTGCCTGTCCCTAATGACATATGATGTGCGGCATCTTTTCAGATGCCTACTTGCCCTGTGTATATTTTTGGTGAAGTCTCCTATGGTCTTTGGCCCATTTTTTAATCAGTTTATTTTCTTATTCTTAAGTTTTAAGAGTTCTTTGTATATTTTGAATAATAATCCTTTTGCAAATATTTTTCCCAGTCTGTGGTTTGTTTTCTCATTTTCTTTACATTGTTTTAGATTTTAATAAAGTCCAGCTTATCAATTATTTTTTTAAATGGATTGTTTCTTTGGTGACTCTTTTTTTTGTTGTTGTTATAACCTTCCTACCTGTTCTTATTTTTATCTACTTGCACATGAAGAACTTTTAGTTTTCTTCTATTTTTTTTCCTTTATACACAGTTATTTGTATAATTTCTTTATGGTAAGACAGTTATTCATCCCCACTAAGAAAATTAACTACAATAAAAAGATTTCTGTTTTTTCTTGCAAGGGTGAGAGGATAAAAAGTGAAGGAAGCTGGGGACAAAAAAAAACCAACACAAAAAACAGTTTTCAAAGAATTGTTGGGAATAATTAAATAATACCTACACTAATAAAAAAGAAATATGCAGATTTACCATACCTTCACGACACCCACCAGCCAATCAGGAGCATGCAAATTAACCCAGCAGATATGGTGGGTTAATTTGCATACACAGGCATAGAGCAGTCTGTTTGGGGTGGGATGCCTGCTATGAGGGAAGGGCAGGGGGTGGAGGGTGCTACAGCAGCAGCACTCCAGCTGGGACCGAGGACTGAGTGGCGGGGAGCAAAGCCAGGGGAAGGAAGGCCTATTCTTGCATGAATCTTTGGGCAACAGACCTCTAGTAAAATTATAAAATGCTTAACATGCTTTCTAGCACACAGGAATCATATAATTAGTTATTACTAATACAAAGACATCTTAGCAAGCTAAATGAGTCAATTAATAGAATCAAATATGTTAGGGATAAATACAAATTTATATACTTGGTTCCAAAATTGGCAACATAGCTGAGTGACAGCTTTAATGATAAAAACATGATTAATTTAGTTAAATTTAAGGTCAGCAATATTATGGGTCTACCCGAAAAAAAAGGTAATATGATCTATGAATGCATTAATGGAAGTAGAGTGTTTAGAATGAGGGAGGTGATTGTCCTATCCTATGCTATACTGATCACACAATCTCTGAATCATTGTATTCAGTTCTCAGCATAAGATTTTAAAGAAGCCAGCATCTGGGCCTGGGATTAAAGTCTATTTTTAAAAATATATATATTTTATTGATTTCTCACAGAAGAAGAGAGAGGGATAGAGAGCCAGAAACATCAATGAGAGAGAAATATTGATCAGCCTGTCCGCAACCAAGGCATATGCCCCTTACCGGGATCGAATCTGGCACCTCTCAGTCCACAGGCCAAAGCTCTATCCACTGAGCCAAACTGGTGTCGGCCTATTTTTAAAATGTTATTTGTTTAGATTATTGGGATTTTCTCCCACAATAACATTATTTTGAGGAAAGAATTAATAAAGTATGTTTCATGTGCAGAAGGGAAGTTTGGAGGGATAGTTTAGCTATCATTAAGTATTTGAAAAGATTCCATCTGGGTAAATTAAAGTTCCTTTGCATACAAGTAATAGAAATGAGGAAAAGGTGGAGAATGTCACAGGCTCTTAGGGATAGCCGGACAACCCTGCCTCAGTGCGGCAGAAACCGAGGCAGCTCCTGTGTCTCATTGGGCGGCAGAGTTCGAGGCTTCTTTCTCTGGATGCCACCCTTCATGGGCCTCAGTGCCCACACCCAGCCTCTTCCCACTTCTCTGGAGAGAGAATCTTGTTTTACAACCTGTACCAGATCCACTCTTGGATCAAGCAGGTATGGCCAGGTAGTAAAGTGGGCTTCAAATTTAGGCCGCTAGAAGTGAGCACTAAAAAAGGACACTTCACATATTCACAGTTAGGTCTGCCTCCCTTCATTTTGTTCCTTTCCTTCCCTTCTCTGAAGTCCAAGCAATAGTGATATTTTTTAAAAATACATTTTATTGATTTTTTACAGAGAAGAAGGGAGAAGGATAGAGAGTCAGAAACATTGATGAAAGAGAAACATCTATCAGCTGCCTCCTGCACGCCCCCTACTAGGGATGTGCCCACAACCAAGGTACATGCCCTTGACCAGAATCAAACCTGGGACCTTCAGTCCGCAGGTTGACATGCTCCACTGAACCAAACCAGTTAGGGCTGGAGAGATTTTTAAAGAAGTTTCATGACATTCTCATCTTTTTCTTTCAGTGAATTTCTCTAAATCCATTATATGACAGTTGCTGTTGACCTGTACTTAAGACTGAGCAGAAGGAAATCTCTTTTATTAAGAGATTGTTTTTCCTCTGAAATCAATGAGAATGTGATGTGCCTGAAAAGGCAGAAGACTATATCTAAAAATGCTGTGTAAAGAAGAGCTGTCCCATAATGGACCTGTTTTAGATCTGGGCTTATAGAGGCAGTCCTCTTTTAGATTTATATTTTAAGTAGGTATTGATATATACTACTTTATTTATATAAGAGATCAGCTTTGACTAACTGAAATTTACAATGCAATTTACTCTGCTAATCGATGAGTATAGAATTATAACCATAAACTTGAAAGCAAAAATATCCTATCAATATCGATAAACATTTAAATTAAAATCAATAACTTTTAGCCCTGGCCGGGTGGCACAGATGATTGGAACATCCTGCTGTACACCAAAAGGTTGCAGGTTCGATCCCAGGTTGGGATGCCTACAGGAGGCAACTGATAAATATTTCTTACAACAATGTTCCTCTCTGTATCTTTCCTCTTCTCTCTCTCACAAATCAACAAACATATATTTAGATGAGGATTTTTTTAAAAATCATAACTTTTAAAACTAAAAAAAAGTTGTGTTCTTTAAAAAAGCTGTGTTCTTTAAAATTCACTGAGCTAGTGAATTTGTAAAAGTCTTTTAGATCCTGTAATATTGTAACACAGGGCGTTGGCAAACTCTTTCTGTAAAGGGCCAGATAGCAAATATTTTCATCTTTGCAGGCCACAAGGTCCCTGTTGCAACTACTCACTTCTCCCATTGTAATGAAGAATGCAAGTGCCCATCAGTAGATGAGTGGATAAAAAAAGCTGTGGTACATTTATACCGTGGAATACTATGCAGCAGTAAAAAGTAAGGACCTCTTACCCTTTCAGTCAGCATGGAGATACCTGAGAGTGTTATGCTAAGTGAAATAAGCTAGTCAGTGAAAGTCAACTATCACATGATATAACTGATGTGTGGAATCTAAAGAACGAAATAAATTGATGAACAAAATAGATCCAGAGACAGAAGCATGGAACAGACTGATGAATCTCACTGGAGGTGGGCAGGGGCGGGGGGCAGTGGGAAGAGTATAACCAAAGAACTTGTATACATATAAACATAACCTATGTACACACAATAGTGTGATGAAGGACTGGGGCAGGAGGCAGGTGCAGGCTAGAAGGAGTCATTGGGGGAAAAAGGGGGGTGTCTATAATACTTTCAACAATAAAGATACATTTTTAAAAAAGAAAGAACAACAGATGATGTAAAAACAAATAGGCATGGCTATGTCCCAGTAAAACTTTATTTACAAACCAGATGGCATATTAAATTTGGCCCAAGGGCCATAGTTTGCCACCGTAGTAACTAATCTTAATATATAAAGAGATAATATGCAAATTAGGCCCAGGCGCTATAATGGGATGACCGGACAGGAGGAGGTTGCATGCACAGGTGAGGCCCAGAGAGGAGATGGAGACAGAGACAGGAGGGCTTCCTGAGAGTGGATACAGGATGGGGATTCAGGGGGAAACCTGGGCAGTCCCAGAGTGGACACAGGCAGGAGGGCAGGGGAACCCTAGAGCGGAAGTCAGGCTTGGGTCCCAGCCGCCCATGGTGGCCCTCAGGGTGCCTCCTCTTGCAATTTCAGTTGTGCACTGGGCCTCTAGTTACCTTCATATTTGTTTTGGCTCTTAGGAAGCTCATATCCAACTTTGCAGTCCATCTCTAGCATGGACCACACCGCCTGCAGGTTGCACATCACTGAATTTATTGTGTCTTTCCTTTATGTCAATGCCCTCAACCACCTTTTAGAAATTCTATTTTGTTGCTTGTGTCTCAAACCATCACATGTCTTTCAAAAAAGATTAACATAATTAAATTAAACATAATTTTTAACTAGGTATTGTATTATTGTAGGTATAATTCTCAGTTTATAAGATATGTCTCAAGCAAACACCAACATTTTGTTGCTTCACATGGTAGCTGACTTTCATATCTTTTTCCGGCTAACATTCAAAATTCTCACAATGGAACTGATATTTTCTGATTCTCTGCATTATTTCTCTTTATCCTGGAAATTGGGAAAATGGTATCTTTTTTCATTTATTATCTGTTCGGCTATCTTTATAGGTCTTACAATTAAAAGCACACAAAGGAAACAATTAAAATCTCCCTTCCCTGCTCATCCCACCCCCTAAATCCAGTGGCTTTGATAGACTCAGAATGCCAACTCACATAGCCACTGACTCTCAGGATTAGGGCTGCTTCGGTTAAAAACATATCTGCTGTTTTGCTTAAAATGAATGTCTCACAAACCAATCATTCCTATACAACCTTCACAATTCTTGACAGCTATAATAATGAAAGCATAATATGCTAATTAGACCAGACATCCTTCAGGACAACCTTCCGGATAAAGCTGGGGCTGCAAGGGAGGCCTGGGTTCTGGGTGCCAGAGGGAAGCTGGTGCCAGCAACCTGGGAAGGAAGGCCTACTCTTGAATGAATTTCTTGCATCAGGCCTCTAGTGCTTCATAAAACTTTACCATTATTTTTTATTAAAACTTTTCTATTTAGCCAAATATAGAACCAAACTCTATATCATTAATGTAAACTAGTATCATTTGTTATAGTCAAGGCAATTAAAATATTAGCATATCATGTATATATGATCTAACTTTATATGTTTCATACCAGTACAAACTGCTATATTTTTGGAAATACTGGTTTAAATAATTCCCGCTCCATTGCTAAATCCTCGCTTAATCAAACAAGCAAGCAATCAGAAAACTAGGACCTAACCCCTCCCAATATTGGCCTACCTCTGTCCAATCAATATCCTTATTAATTTCTTGAGGCCAGGATCTAACCTTAAGTTACCTGCTCCCTAAAATTACGAGGTCCCAATCTGTCTTATAGATGTCACATCCCTCTTGTTAACATCATACCTAATTCTACCCAAGTTGAGGGCCAGTGAAAACCCAAAGGAAAGGACGTTATATACCAAGCTTATGCATTTCATTTAGCAAGATGCAGATGACAAGTTCAGACTTGATTTTCTTCTTTCGGTACATTGAGTTCTAAAAATCAGACATTTTCCTTTTCACTAACACAAGCGTGTTACTTAAATAGAAAGACACAATTTATGGAAAGGATGTTAGACTTTTATCATTAATGTACACAAAACTAAGAAAAAATAGAATTTTAAGGAGTAAAAGATGGTCCTATCCCTCATTTTCACATTATATGGAACACAATCAATTTCAAAATATTGGCATTCTGTGAGATTAATGGTTAATACTTGGTGTTGTATTTTAAATTTCTTTCTTTATGATGTAAAATTAGTTTTAAATTGACCAATTTTTTTTTATTATGGAGGTATTGATTTAATTCTCTTTGCTCTTAAAAAGTGAGATAATAATTACTAAAACAGTTTTAAAAGTTAATTCTAAGTTTTTTTTAAACCAAAAAGTGCCCTTGAATCTTTACTCTCCGTTTGGCAGACAGGGCTTTATGAAAAAAAGCATGAAAATTTGAACTACTTTGTCAGACACACAAGTTGTCCTTGTAAGTTTGAAATCTGTCCAGTTGGCAGTGTAACATCAACAGGCTTAATTCCTCCACAGACCGCTATTTCACAACTAAAAGGAATTACAAGGTGTCACCCTGTCCATCTGTCATCTTTTCCATTGAGTAAAATCTTTTAGTTTATTTTAAATGCCCATGACTATTTCCCTAATCTAGTGGTGAAGCTGCTTCGCAAACTTGTAAGATACATCTCTGTCTTATAATGAGGACCTACTAAACTATTGGAGGCTCTAACTTACTTGTGTCTGATGTTCCATCTGCATCCAGCAGTTCAGAGAGCAAACATCTATCCTAAGATTAGTGGTTTAAACTCTGTTTGTCAATACCAGTCTCATTATTACAACAATTCATACTTGACTTTTATTTTGTGCCAGTTATTTTATATGCGTTATCTATAATTCTAACAACAACCCAACACAATGGGTAATTATTCTCATTGTATTGTGGAGAAACGTAAACTAAAAATGAAGAATCAAAGCAAAGCTGTGCTTCAAGTCGAATTCCAATTGGCATCATCCCTATGATCTTTTTTATAATCCTCCAAGCCTTTTGTATCCTCCATGCTTTTAAAGTCTGGAGACTACTTGACTGTCAACGTTAGAGAACTTTTCTCTATTGTCTACTTTCTAGGACCTTCTAACACATTGGTCTTGGCTTGCTGATCTAAACCATGACTTTAAAAAGCTCTCTCTACAGGATTCTGTATCCTTGACTGGATTTATGAGTCGATGGTGACCTTGCACAATTCTTTGCCTTCCTAACGAACATCTTTGCCAGACTCTTCTTCTTGAGCATACTTACAGCTATGGGCTCTCTGTCACTCTTTGCACAGGGTAGAGCTATTAACTAGCAACAGTTATTGTGTGGACTGTTTGCTCTCTAATTTTGCAGCTCTCTAATCTCTTCACAAAGTCCAATTTTTTACTATTGTTTTTTTAATACACACATATGTGCATGCAAGTACACACATATTATATCTTGATTGCTTCATAGGAGTAGAATTCATATAGACAGGGACAAAATTCATCTCCTTTACCAACCTTAATACTATTTTAAAGCTTTGTAAGTATATATTACTTATATAATGAAAACGTGTAAAAAATTAAAGACTCATCTTTTCAGCATTATCCCTCCATCAAGCAAAAAATACTGGGAAGAAGTAAGATAATTTAAAAAGAGAAATAGTAAATCTGGAAACCAATCACAGAAATAGTTAATTAAGGTGAAATTATGCACTATACATTAGAATTTATTTTAATCCTTGGCAATAGTTGAAAGAAATATACTGAATTGAGTGTCTATTGTGCCTGATTTTGAATAGCAATTAGGTCATTTAAACTATAATTAGAATTTTAAAAGAAATCACAATTTCTCTAAATATGCACAATGAGTCATAATATTGCTTTATGGAAACCACATTAGAGAACTATTTACACAAAGCTTGGAGAATTTCATGAGTTTATGTCTATGCATATATTGGACTAAATCTCTATTTAGTCTTCAGTATGAAACAACAAGAACTAACTCCTCTAAATTCCAAACTTGGAGTTAAAATAAGTATTTGGAAACAGTATTAGCAGATAGAATTTGAGAAGTATGAATAATACCAAAATAAAAAAAAAGCATCTTTAATTTTTCTCTCCTCTATTCCCCCTCCATCTTAGGAACTGGGGTAAGTTAGGGCCCTACACTTAGGCCAAAGGTATAGCAGTTTTACAATGTCAAAGGCAAGACTGTGTTAGAGACAAAATGAGCAAAGGCTGTTTATTCAGATACTGGGCAAGGGCACCCATTGGTCATCAGCTTAATTTCAGCAGGAGTTCTAAGGTAGTAAGAAGGAGAATAAATTTGGAGAGTAAAAGGTCTCTGACTGGCAAGCATTTTAGTAAGGTGGAGTTTTGGAAGTGGAAGAACCTTTCTGTTTGGATTTCAGCCACATTCCTTGGTTGGCTTCCGGGGGGCAAGTGAGCTGTTTGAGGACATTTCAAAAGAAGAAAAAGTGTGGGTGTTAGGGGTGGAGGTGTTCTGTAGCTTACTATTTCCTGGAACAAACTAGTGTCCAAGGGACCCTTTTTTACGGTTAAACTAACATAATGGTCTGTATAGGGGATGGGCAGGGATGGCTATCATACTAGGCAGTTTATTAGTGAAGACAAGATTGGACAGCTCTTATTCTAGGT
Source organism: Lasiurus borealis (assembly GCA_004026805.1). Taxonomy (NCBI): domain Eukaryota; kingdom Metazoa; phylum Chordata; class Mammalia; order Chiroptera; family Vespertilionidae; genus Lasiurus; species Lasiurus borealis. The sequence continues at coordinate 15,300 of PVJN01019063.1, read as the reverse complement.
TGAGTCACTGGCCTCTTTCTCTCTCTCTCTCTGCTTTTTCTCCTGTCATACACTCCTTCATTCAGTCTTTATCCATCACTTTGACCTTCCTTCTGACCCTTAAATGCATGGCATCAGTTTCTGCCATGGATTTATTGGTATCTCTTTCTTCTCCATGGACTGTTCTCCTAAATCTTCACATGGCTCAATCTTCCTGCTAACCAGCCCATTTAAACCAACCATTTAAAGGAAGGGAAGAGAAAGAAAGAATCTATATTCAAATTCACTTATATATGCCTAGTGATATTCTGGAAGTTACATGAGAATCCAATAACAGTGGTTACTTCTGAGAAGGAACAGTGAGAACAATCTGAGAATATGGGCATGAGCACTGGAGGGGGAACTTTACCATTTATCTTTTTATTTAGTCTGATTTTAAACCACGGGAATTAACTACCTACTCAAAATTTATTTTTTAAAAATGAAAGTAGCCGAAACTGGTTTGGCTCAGTGGATAGAGAATCGGCCTGCAGACTGAAAGGTCCCAGGTTCGATTCCGGTCAAGGGCATATACCTTGGTTGCGGGCACATCCCCTGCAGGGGTGGTGCAGGAGGCAGCTGGTCGATGTCTCTCTCTCATCGATGTTTCTAACTCTCTATCCCTCTCCCTTCCTCTCTGTAAAAAATCAATAAAATATATTAAAAAAAAATGAAAGTACATTAACAGCAGTCACTTAGCCAATCACCATCACAATCCCTTGTGTGTGTGTGTGTGTGTGTGTGTGTGTGGGTCTGAAAATGACTTTTCTTCACCCTCATGGTTAGTTAAGAATGTGTTTGAGCATCGGAGTCTAAGTTGAAAATAATATCAGCACAGAATTTGAAACACATTTTTCTTCATTTTTTTTCCCCCTAATATTTAGCATTCCTGGTAAGAAATTGAATGCTCCTTTGTTGTTGATTGTAGGTGAACTGTTTTTTCCCCACCCCTCTATGGAAGTTTTTAGAACTATCTCTTTAACTCTACTGGTCTCCCCAGTACAAATTCAGGTAAAATACGTAAGGTATATGATTTATTATCTTAATTACTTTAAGTATACACTCGTATTGTTGTGCAATCATCACCACCACCCACCTCCAGAATTCTTTTCATTTTGCAAAACTAAAACTCTATGTGTCTGTTACATAATAATTCCCCATCGCCCCTTCTCTGTGCCTCCTGGCCCTGGAAATCACCGCTTTTGTGTGTGTGTGTTTTTTTTTCCTGTCTCTATGAATTTGACTACTCTATGTACCCATTTAAGTGCATCATACAGTATTTGATACTTAGTGTTTTTGTAGCACTTTTCAGCATTTCCTTATTTGTTCATTTGTCTATTGTTTGTCTCCCCCATTGCATTTTAATTTCCACAAGACCAAGGACATTGCTTCCCTGCACATCCCTGTCTCCTCAGAGCTGAGAGCAATGTCTGGAACAGAGTGGGAGGTGAGTTGATGAATGTTGCCAAATGATACCCAACATGGCCGTTCCTCTGGTGGGAGGAGTTCTCCAAACCACTTTCTCAGAAGAGGAGTGAACCTGGCAACATTTAACAAGTCATCAACTGCCTGGGATATGGGGTGGGCTTGGATTTGGTCTCAACGGACTGAATTTCTGACCTATGGCCTATATAATATTATAATGGGATAACTAAAATAAGTCTGCACTTAGTATAATTAGGATCAAACTACCACTATAAGACAGTTGGGGAAAAAAATCTTATGATGAGAATTCCTTGAGTGCAGTTTCTTAGTTGGTAAAGAACTAGTCTTCTTTTCTTCTCTCTTGTCTTGAAGCAGAAGATTACTCTACAGTCATGAGGTAAATCCCAGCTTATCCTCTGCTTAGTTGAATCTTGGCTATGATCTTGTTAGCATGCCAGTGTTCCTTTCTTTCTGGGATAGCTTAAGGCCAGGCCAGGAAGTAGGGAGGAGGGAAGCGGGCAGTGAGCCAGATTTTTTTAAAGGGCCAGATACAAAATATTACAGGTTTTGTAGGCTGTATAATTTCTGCCCAACTACTCAACTCTGCTGTTGTAACACAAAAGCATTCACAAGAGACAATATGTAAATGAACGAGCATGGTTGAATTCTAATAACACTTTTTTTAATGGATATTTAAATTTTAATTTAATTCAATTTTTATGTGTCAGGAAATATTATTCTTTAGGGTTTTTTTCTACCCATTTAATCAAAACCTTCTTTTCTGTTCCTTTCCTCTTTTTTTTGATCTCTTCTCTTGTAGTTTGCTTTAGTATTTTGTTTGGTTTCCTTTCTCTTTATACCTTTGTATCTTTTGTAGGTTTTGGGTTTGTGGTTACTGTGAGGCTTATGTATATCACTCTTTATCTATAGCAATCTGTTTAAGCTGATAGCTGTTCAAGCTCAAATATGTTCTAAAGGAACTACATTTTTACTCCCCACTGCATGCTTTATATTTTTGATGTCATATTTTAAATATCTTTGTTTTGTGTCTCTCCTAACTACTTATTGTATTTTGAGTTAAGCTTGGGACTTTTGTCTTTTTAATTGTCTGATTTGCTGTTTATTAAATACTAGCGGTCTGATGCATGAAATTTGTGCAAAGGTAGGCCTTCCTTTCCCTGGCTGCAAGCACTAGCTTCCCTCTGGAACCCACGACCCAGGCTTCCCTTCGGCTCTGGCTTTGTCCAGAATTACATCCAGAATCACATCCAGAATGACCTTCAGTCTAATTAGCATGTTTTGCTGTTATTATTATAGATTTGCTTTTTTCTGTGAGGTTTTTACATAAATAAGTTCTATTTTATTTCTGGTTATAGCCTTTTTTTTTCTGCTTAAAGAAGACACATTAACATTTCTTGTAAAGCTAGTGTAATGGTGATAATCTCTTTTTAGGTTTTGCTTGTCTGAAAAACTCTATATTTCTCCTTCAATTCTAAATGATAATCTTGTCATATAAGTTATTTTAGTTTGTAGATTTTTTTCTTTCTGCACTTTAAAGACATCCCACCACTCCCTTTTGGCCTTTAAAAGTATTGCTAAAAAAAATCAGCTATTAACCTTATCGGATTTACCTTGTATGTAACTTGTTTTTTTTTGTGCTGCCTTGAAGATTGTTTCTTTAACTTTAACTTAGCCATTTTAATTATAATATGTCTTGGTGTGGGTCTTTTTGAGTTCATCTTATTTGGAACTCTTTGTCCTTCCTGGACCTAAATGTCTGTCTTCTTCCAAGGTCAGAAAAGTTCCAGCCATTGTTTCTTCAAATAAATATTCTGACCTTTCCTCTCCTCCTCCTCCTCTTCCTCCTCCTCCTCTTCCTTCTACTCCCCCTCCTTCTCCTCCTCCTCCTCTTCTTCCTGCTCCCCCTTCTCTTCCTCCTCCTCATCCTCTTCTTTCTCCCCCTCCTCCTCCTTCTCCTCCTTCTCTTCCTTCTCCATCTTCTTTTTCTATCTCTATAGTAAAAATGCTTGTGTGTTTGCCCTAGCCCAGTGTTCCACAAACTCATTCGTTAACAGAGCCAAGTATCAACAGTACAACTATTGAAATTTCTTTTGAGAGTCAAAATCTTTAAACTTAAACTTCTTCTAATGCTATTTCTTCAAAATAGACTCTCCCAGATCATGATATTTTGTGGAAGAGCCACATTCAAGGGGCCAAAGAGCCACATGTGGTTTGCAAGCCGCAGTTTGCCAACCACAGTCCTCGCTCTTTGTTTTCAGTGGTTAGAGCATCAGCCACAGATTGAAAAGTCTATTCAGGTCAAGGGGTGTGTGGGAGGCAACGAATCGATATGTCTTTCTATTATATTGATGTTTTTCTCTCTGTTTCTCTCCCTCCTTTCTACTCTTTCTAAAAATCAATGGAAAAAATACCCTCTAGTGAGGATTAGCAGCAACACAACAAAAATGTTTACCTGTTTGATGCAACTAGGTCTCTATTGATAGGTGAATAGAGCTAGTATATGTATAAAGAAATATTACTCAGCAATAAAAAAGAGTGAAACCTTGTCATTTGTGGTAACATGGATGGACCTAGAGGGTATGCTAAGGAAAATAAAACAGATAGGTATGGGCAAATACCACATGATTCCACTTATATGTGGAATCTAATAAAATAAAACAAAGGAAAAAGTGAAACAAAATAGAAACAGACCCATAGATACAGAGAATAAGCTGATGATTGCTAAAGGACAGGGAGATACAGGTAAAGGAAAAAACAAACAAAAATATAAACAAACAAATAATTATATAAATAAAGTGCTAATAAACAAAACATATGCATTGAGAAAAATAAACATTTTTAGATTATAAGCTATATAATCTAAATGAGCTCCATTTTGTCCCTGGGCAGGAATATACCTACCTCTGGACTAGATTGCTGTCATCTTGAAGGAAAGATCACCTGTGAAATGTAAGACATATTTCCCAGATAATACAGAGTACACAGTAGATGATTTATAGATACAAGTCATTGAGTGTGGATCTTCTTAAAACCAACAGGAAGAAAAGAACTTTGTCAACACTCTTGTGATAATAACTAGTATCTTTTTAAACACACAGGCACACCAAAACATGCTACTACAGGGTAATAACTTTGGCTTCACTCCTAAAAGAAGTTATTCTTAGACTAACACTAGACACTAACTTAAAAGCCTACATTGACTGACAATGAATAGGCTATTTCCTTCTTACTAAAGAGGGAAAATGTTATGTCAAATTGATTGTACAAAGAGTTCATGCAAATATATAAATTCCTCTACTGAGTCTCATGATTGCCCTTGGTGTACTTTATCTTAAGTCATTCAGTTTAGGGATAAAATCTACAGGAGTTTGTATGTGTAGGAAACAAGTGTTTAACAGTGATACACTTGTCCTGGCTGGTGTCGCTCAGTTGATTGGGCATCCTTATGTGCACCAAAAGGTTGCCTGTTTGATTCCTGTTTAGTTGCCAGGCTGATCCCCAAGCAATATTTCTCTCCCTCCTTTCCTTTTCTCTGTATCTAAATACACACACACATATATATATATATATATATATATGAGAATGTGGCAAAGGCTTGGGAGGGGCAGGTGCAGGGAAAAAGTGGTCAATGTGTGTGTGTGTTGGGAGGGGGTAGCACGGAGATGAGAGATCTGAGGCAAATAACACTTAAGAAACTTTCCTTCAGTTTCCATTGTCCTAAGAGCTGTATCAGTAAAGATATTGCTGTGACGTATATCTGATATTTTGCTACCTATGGATTCTTCTAAGATGTTTATTGTTTCCAATCTTATGTTTAAGTCCTTTATCCATTTTGAATTTATTTTTGTGTATGGTGTAAGTTTGTGGTCAATTATTTCTTTCTGCCTTTCTTTCTTTTCTTTTCTTTCTTTTTTTTTTTGCTTATATCTATCCAATTTTCCCAACACCATTTATTGAAGAGACTCCATTATATGCTCTTGTCTCCTTTGTCAAATGTTAATTGAGCATAATGGCTTGGGTCTATTTTTGGGTTCTCTGTTCTGTTCCATTGGTCTATATGTCTGTTCTTGTGCCAGTACCACGCAGTTTTAAGAACAGTGGCTTTGTAGTATAACTTGATATGTGGTATTGTGATTCCTCCAACTTTGTTTTTCTTTCTCAGGATTAGTGTGGCTATTTGAAGTATTTTTTTATTCCATATAAATTTTTTAAAGAGTTTTTTTCTATGCCTGTGAAATATGCCATTGTTGTAGTGGAGATTGTATTGAATCTATAATTTGCTTTGGGTAGTATGGACATTTTAATGATATTGATTCTACCAATCCATGAACATGGTATATTCTTCCATTTGTTTTTAGCATCCTCTATCTTTGGAATTACCTGTAGTTTTCCTAGTACAGGTATTTTACCTCCTTAGTTAAGTTTATTCCTAGGTATCTTATTTTTTTGTTAAAATGATAAATGGGATTTTTTCTTTTTTTGGTTTCTCTTTCTGGGACACTTTTCAAAATAGGACATACAGAAGGCCAAGAGACATGTGAAAACATGCTCAAAGTCACTAATAATCCAAAATATGCAAATCAAAATGACATTGTGGTACCATCTCACACCTGTCAGAATGGCTATCATCAACAAATCAACAAATGACAAATGCTGGTGAGGATGCAGAGAAAAAGGAACCCTCAAGCATTGCTGCTGGGAATGCAGACTGGTGCAGCCACTGTGGAGAATAGTATGGAGTTTCCTCAAAAAATTAAAAATGGAGCTCCCATTTGTGATCCCACTTCTAGGATTATATCCCAAGAAATCAGAAACACCAATTAGAACAGATATATGCACCCCTATGTTCATAACAGCACAATTTATAATAGTTAAGATTTGCAAACAGCCTAAGTGCCATCAGCAGGTAAGTGGATTAGAAACCTGGTTCATCTACAAAATGGAATTCTACACTGCTATATAAAAGAAGGGACTGTTATCATTTGCAACAGCATGAATGGACATGGAGAGCATTATGCTAAGCAAATTAAGACAGTCAGAGAAAGATAAATTCCACATGATCTCACTCATTTGTGGAAAATAATGAACAACATAAACTGATGAACAAAAATAGAGCTAGAGTCATAGATGCATTGAACAGGCTGTCAAATCTCAGAGGGAAGGTATAGGCGGGAAAGGGAAGAGAATAAGAAATCAACCAAAGGACTTGTATGCATGCATATAAACATAACCCAATCATCAGCAAACTCATTAGTCAACAGAGTCAAATATCAACAGTACAACAATTTAAATTCCTCTTGTGAGCCAAAAACCAACTTCTGTGCATGGGCCACGAAGTTTCAATCACACTGTATGTGTGCGCCTGCATGTGGTGTTTTGTGGAAGAGCCACACTCAAGGGGCCAAAGAGCCGCAGTTTGCTGACCATTGGCATAATCCATGGACACAGACAGAAGAGGGGAGAGGGCATATGCTAGGGGGTGGGAATGGCTGGGGAGAAGTCAATGGGGGAAAAAGGAGACATATGTAATACTTTAAACAGTAAAAAATTTAAGTTAAAAAAAAAAAAAAGCAACTTTCCTAAAGTCAAACAGCTAGCAAATGCAAAGCCCGATTCAGACCCAGGCAGTATGACCCTTGAACTCTCTCTTTGCACCACTATGCTATTTTTATCATCACACATTTTAATTTTCAGGCTAATAATACTCTTTTTCTCCAAGGGAAACTGTTCCCTCTATAAAGAGAGAGTTAGAGTTTAAAAATATTTCACCTACTTCAATAAATAAACTGTGATACATAAACATTCAAGTCTTAAGTACAGGCTATAATAGCCTTGTCAAGCTGGCAAAGTGTGTTCTATCCAAGACCTACTCAGGGAAACCACTCGGGTTTTACACACAAACCCAAAATAGTCTTTTTGGAAAGAGGTTTAGGAAAATGTTTTTTTTTTTTTGTAAGAAAGTAAGGTAAAAATTCATTCCTCTATAGAAATGCTCACTTTTCCAGGTTGCATTGATAGATGAGAAGCATAATTAAGTAAATAAAATTATAAATTGATGTCAGTAAAATACCACATAGAACTGTTTCCATCCAATATAAAAAGCTAAGCAAAGTTCAAATTATTTTAAAATACTCACTGTAGAATATACTGCAGGTACTAGGATCTCTTTTGGAGAGAGAATGCTGGTCAAAGGCCTATTTCAGAATGCTAAATATAGGGGCTGACAAGTAAGTCCCTTTGGCATTTTAGGTAATTTTCTCTTTAAAATCTTTTGTTACTTTGTGTGAATTTGATTTGTATAGGTGGCACACTGGGATAAAGTGACAGCTTTCTAAAGACTCCCCTTTTAATAATGTTCTGGGGCCCAGAGCACTAATTATTTAGCCATCAATCAGAGGTGTCTTTCACACTTGTGTACTTTGCAGTTCCAAAAGATAGGAGTTGGCAAACTTGTTAGTGAGAATGAGTTCAGGTACAATTAAAATTTATACAACAAATTCTTATTTGGGTTTAGCATGGATGCTGACCATGAATATTTCTGTACTAATCTACTTGAAAACAGTAGAATAACTTGGTTGGGTAAATATTTCTGAACTAGAGGCCCTATGCATGAAATGTGTGCAAAAGTAGGCCTTCCTTCCCCTGGCTGCTGGCACCAGCTTCCCTCTGACACCTGGGATCTGGGCTTCCCTCACAGCCCAGACTTTGTCCAGAAGGTTGTCTGGAAAAACATTCAGTCTAATTAACACATTATGCTTTTATTATTATAGACTAGAGGCTCGGTGCTCAAAATTTGTGCATGGGGTAGTGTGTGTCCCTCAGCCCAGCCTGCACCCTCTCCAATCTGGACTTTTGGCTCCCAACCACTCGCCTGTCTGATTGTCCCTAACTACTTCTGCCTGCCAGCCTGATCACCCCCTAATCACTCCCCTGCCAACCAGATCGATGTCTAACTGTTCCCCTGCTGGTCCAATTGCCCCTAACTGCCCTCCCCTGCCAGCTTGGTCACCCCTAACTGCCCTTCCCTGCTCTCCTGGTCACCCCTAATTGCCCTGCCCTGCTGGCCAGGTCACCCCTAACTGTCCTCCCTTGCTAACCTGATCACCCCTAACTGCCCTCCCCTGCCAGCCTGGTTGTTTCGAACTGCCTTCCCCTGCTGGCCCAGTCACCTCAACTGCCCTCCCCTACTGGCCTGGTCCCCACAACTGCCCTCCCTTGAGGCCTGGTTGCCCTCAACTGCCTTCCCCTGCAGACTTGGGTCTCTCCCAACTGCCCTCCCCTGTAGGCCTGGGTCCCCTTCCAAGTGCCCTCCCCTGCTGACCATTGTGTGGTGGCCATCTTGGACCACATGGGGGCGGCCATCTTATGTGTTAGAGGGATGGTAAATTAGTATATTTCCTCTTTCTTATATAGGATTTTTACATAGGATGCTCACATGGAGCACTGCAGAATGTTCAATGGCCTTCCTTCCTTCCTTCCTTCCTTCCTTCCTTCCTTCCTTCCTTCCTTCCTTCCTTCCT